>MQRK01124659.1:0-14294 GCA_001938485.1 Girardia tigrina
CCGATCTAAAACTTTAAATATTTTTGAAATAGATAAAGCAACGAGGACCGAAGGGAGTTTTTGATAAATGTCTTTTTTTCTATAAAACTTAACAACGGTGAATTAGAGTCAGCCGGTCCGGTACTGGAATTGTCGGCTTGCAATGGCGGTTCTTTAATTGGAATAATTATACAATAATTATTGTGTGTTGTTAACATAACTGATTAAGAATAATTTTTCTTGAATTTTTGTTAAATGTATATTAAGAATATAAGTGTGTTTGAGAGTGTGCACCAATGACAAGGCTTTGAACATGTGAGTCATTATAACATCACTATTTTCCCAATTGAATACTCGAGATTGATGATATTATGACAGAATTAATAAATCTTATAACCCGAATTACTTGTTTTGTTTTAAATGGATAACGATTACGAATGTGTCAATATGTCATTTCATATGGAATCTATATCAAAAATAAAAAAATCGATATTTGATATTCAATCTTATGGCTGAGGAGTAGTAATAAATTTAAGACCAAAATTTTGTAATCCCACAGATGAACCCATTTTACCGCTGGGCCAAATCCTGGGCCAAATACGAGCCAAACATGCATTAAATGGCAAATTAAAAAAAATATTTTGGCAGACATTTTATTAAAAAAATATTTTTATTATAAATTATTTTATCAAGGAATACACGGGAAACGCCTCCTGTATTCAATAGAAAAACTGGTAAATAAACTTTACACTAATTAATATTTAAGATTTTACTTATTTTCTAGAAACTGATATCAAAGGTACACAATCCTTTTTCAGGTCTTATTAATTTAAACTAAAAAAAGGTTAAAACGTTTAAATAAAGTAATACGAAATAAAGTCGTAAGTAATAAGAAGGAATTATTAAAAAATATAATATAAATATGTATAGTAAAAATAAATAATTAAAATTTCTTATTAATTTTTGTCAATTGAATTTATTGATTAACAGATACTGAAAATTTATGAAAATCTACATAAATAATTAATAAATTAAAAATTCATTTCTTATTCCTCATTAATTCTTTCAACCAGAAAAATTCGTCTTACAAATTTATTTTTTGTCTTTAATTAAAAAAATATTAATGAAAATAAAACACGAAGAAAAATTTATTTTTATTCTATTTATTTAGAAACAGAAAACGAGCAATATACAATAGATAAAATCGGAAAAATTAAACAGAAAATAGTTTTCCCTAAACTCATTTATGGTACGGAAAGTAATAAAAAGAGTCATAAAATGAGAATACTTCTATTGATCTGAACAGAAAATCTTTTATAATAATAGTACGATATATGACAATAATAAACACTGGTTTAAAGTTATATCAGAGAGAGAAAGGCCTCAGTTTCCTTTCCTGCAAAAAACTCCTAAAATTAACCTAGCCACTCGTAGAAAATGCCAGATTTTTGCTGAAAAAGGCTAGAAAAAGTGACGAGGCAGAAAAACCAGAATCAAATTTTTCTGTGTAATATCAATAGTAAATATAACGAAAGAAAAGTTTTCTGGTTTAACAGCGAGTCGCAAAAGATGCCGGAGACTGTATGCCTATAATTAATGTTCGAAAATAATCCACTTATTTTAGAAATTCTCCATTTGTTCTGACAAATTTTAAGATAAATATTATTTCAAATACCATTTCCTTTCACTTCAATTTGTTTTCTTTCACAAATTTATATATCTATTAATATAATAATCAATCTCTGTTTTTTTCAATTTAATTTTAATTTAAAATCTTTTCAACATAAATATAAATAATTTGATATTAATAATGGGTCTCATATTTTGAGTCTCAAACTAGAGTCTTGATTATAAAGTGGTTTGTGAAGCGCCGTTTTGAAACTCTGCCGTCTGACCTATCCTCTTTGCCTCGAGGAACTATAGAAAAGAAAAGTTCATACCCTCGAGACGATTACAACCCATGACAGGTCGCAAAGCACGAAAATCTTCTTGAACCACAACAATTACAGCTTCACCGCCCAAATATCCCGATAGATCCTTTGTATGTAGAAAATCGATAGCAATTGTAAACAGTTCACCAAAAAATCTATTTTCTTCGTCACTGTTGTTGTCACAATCGAACACAAAATCGTCAATTATCTTCACATATTCATCATAATACGACGACAAAATTGATTTTAAACTCTCCTGAATGTTCAGTGGCACTTGCGGATCGTCGATTCAAAAACACAAAATGGCGACTGCATCGCCCACGCATTTTTTTCTCACACCCGCTTAACAGTTACACAACTGCAAACATTTGAGGCAAAAACTTCGAAATTCGCGATTAAAAAAACGCAATAACGCCGATGATTTCAAATTTCAATTGATGCAACTAGACTATATTTTTTATTATAATTTTACATTCATTTTTCTTTTTTGTTAATTTTAAATAAATCACATTCAATATACCAACACTAAACTTTAAAAAATAATTTAATTCTTGAACAAGTATTCAATTCATCCCGTTAGGTCCGTGATTCTTCCTTAAATTTGGAGCCTGTGTTATTTTGTTAGAGAAATGAGGATGTCATCAAATGTCACTTACTTTAGACTCTTTCCTTTATTAGAAGGTCAAGTCCTCGCAAATCTAAGTCAGTACTCATTGAACAAATTTTTAATTAAAAATGATTTACGTTTCTGAGATACTTTACTTAGCTGTTAAAAAATTAATCTTCATTTACTAAAATATTTCCTAAAGCCTTCCGCTAGCTAGGAAGTCATCTGATATGGGACCCCTTGATCGACGAAAAATGTAATATACAAAATATAACTTCACACAAATATCATATTATTAACAGAACTTTGAATTTTCGTCTCAAATTAGTTATTATTCTCATCATAAATATTAGATTTTCTTGGAATTTCATAACAATTTTTACTAGAAAATTCAGATCTTCTTTGTTGATTCATTTGGGTCTCGACTTGTAGTGACAAAATGTAATTAATAAGATGGATGTAAATGTTAATTTTTTCCATTGAATAATAATTTGTGTTCATAACTCATTAATAATTGACGTCGTTTGTCAGAATTTTGGAAAATAATGAATCTTTATTTTCCATCTGACGCCAATACCAGTCGCATTTGGAATCGCAATGTAATTAATGGCAGAATGTATCTCTGTTTTATGATTGTTCATGGGTCTCTTTTTACGGTCTCATGTTCTTGGAGTCGAGCTACTTCAAAGAAAGAACTAAAATTGATTCTGAAGTCTTCCTTTTTGAAACAAAAGACTTACTTTATGGGGGAGGAAGACAAATAATCTCAGATTTTTAAAATCATAATCAATACTATTGAGTTAGTGATTAAGATCAAGGTTCGTGGCTAAATTCTATTTCTATTACAACTTTTATTATACAAACAAATTTACGAGGATCAATATTAATTTCAACGATTTAACCGCCAATGTCAGAACAATTGACTCTTATATGAAACGGACATATATAATGCAGTTTTTGATTACACAATAAATACGTCATGAATAAATCATTTAATCTCTCGGATGGTAGCTTCGTGCCACTGACCTTTCGATCAAGCACATTTACCAGTGATCTGAATCTGTGGTTCCTCTCGCACTGAATAGGATTACTATTGTAATGACGATTTATATAGTAGGGTAAAACTAACCTGTCTCACGACGGTCTAAGTTGTAGAGAATGCAGTTTTAGCGTTAATTGTAGGATCCAAAGATTTTATTTATAACGCTTCACATGGCACTTTCTCTCAAGAATTCTTAAATTGAGTGTACAAAATTTAAAAAAAAGTTTGTGAATTTGTCTCCAATACAATGTCTTCTATGTTTTGTAGTGTTACATCAGTCTTCATTACCATGGTGTTCCTGAATTCTCTTACAAAGATGACGTTAAGTCTCTCCAATGAATGTGGTGTTACACCTATTTAATGTATATTCGTCTTTAAACAATCATTTGTTCTGACGGTGACGCCCAAACCGTCTAAATAAATAAACTTTAGTTAACTTCTAAATGTAATATATATATATATATATATTATTTAAACATTTTTTAACATATTATCTAAATAAATGAATAATCTTTCTAAATAGATATATTTGTAATAATATATTTCAATATCAATTACTGAATTGGTAATGTAACATATTTTTACACAACTTTTTGAAAAAATCGTTAACCTTTCAAAGAGCGACTTACGTATTACTCCAACCGGGGTCTACTACCACCCTTTTAATGAAATACTTAAGCAACATAAAAATTAAAATAATGTTCAGTTTGTGATCATAATAGAAAACTTATTTTTTATTAAAAGTTACTGTAAAATAGTTAAAATTGCAAATTATATGCGTTCTAACTTCATGTATTTAAATTACATTTAAAATGATTTTAACAAATCAACAATCTATTGGCTATTTTAATATTTTATTTATGCTTTTATCAAAAAATATTTTAGACAAATATTTGTATCTCACTGGAACTGTTCGAATCAACTCAGAAGAAACACTAGAATATTTTCCCCCTTTTTTCGAGAAGTGAATTTTGCCAAAAAAACAAACGCAAATGTGATGTTGATACTATTCTTTATATGCCCAACCAGTATTCTTGTTCAAAAGCTCTATGTAGAAATATTTCTGAACAGACTGTATATAAGTTCTCTAAATGCTTATATGATACGACATAGCAATTCTCAGACTGAGGAGGGTCCACTTAGCCCTGACGACAGGTTTCAAGAAAATAAAAAATATCACGTTATAATTCTGAAACTTTCACAAATATTGTTTTTTTATTAACATTATCCTATTTCCGTCTTATAATGGGAAATAAGTTTCAAGTTGAGTGAAACATGTATCTGACTGTCTTGAGTAAAATATCCTTGAAAAGGTTTTGTTTTGATCATGGTCTTATTTTAAAAAAATATTTAAAATTTGATTAAAAAATGTTAAAAAAATTTAATTGTAATTACAGAAAACGTTTAAGATGCAATTAATTAAAATAAATTGCGTCATTTATAATGCAATTTAACCAACTTAAATGCTACTGAAAGCCCAGCAAGAGTCATTGAAGGTTGTACTTAAAGAAGTTAAAGGATACAGAAAACTAATTCAAAATTCTTTCGAAAAACATTTTAATATTTCAGAACAAATATACATAATCATCAGTTATAAAAATTCTAGACAAAATATTATAAATATAATGATTATTCAATTTATAATCATTAAATTAAAACATGCATACTCATTTATGTATTAATTAAATAAATCTCATGAATAATTATAAACAAACAATGGAGAGTGTGGCCAAGACCTTGGCCAAGTGATGAAGCCTTTTGACTGCCAGTTGCATTATTGACTCATTAAAATTACTTAAATGTCAGATAGGTCCTGTATTCGAGGTTTATCAAGCTTCACTAGATTTCTGTGCAAATATTTATTATACTGATTTTCTTACAAAAGTCATCTTTTGTTCTTTAAATGTTAGCTTACCAACGAGAAACACCTTTCAATAAGACATTTAACTTATTTTGAACTATTTAATTATTTTAATTAAATTAATAAAAACGCATAACATAAGTGTGACTACATAACAATCTTCAAAGAAATGATAGTCATATCTAAGATTAGCTTGATCATATTAAGATTAACTTGAAGTTACAAAACCCATGGGCCGCTAAAATGTTAAGTCGTCCATGTCCAGACCAATGGTTCGTTTGCAAGTCTATCTAAATGATTTTCTCTTCTCTTCATTTTAATATTTTCATTTTATCGTCTTACCAAGAGACCAGATTATAGAAAAATCTAAAAATATTTGTGCAATAATGGAAGATAATCATCAAATATGCATTTGCTTGACAACCAGAATAACGGACAGATGTTGCCTGCCTGTTCGTGTTTTGGTTCATCCCCGGAATGATTAATCCAAACTACTTCAACCTACATAAACATCGTAATATTTTTACCATTTGTGAATTATGTAACTCTTGCTTATGAAATGATACTTAGCTATTTAGGCTATGTTACTTCACCAATTTTTAATGTCACTGTTCTGTGGAGGAAGCGCGACCTACAGAAACACTAAGACAAATATTATCAGATTGACTAAAATATTTCTCAAGTTTAATGTATAGATTTTAATGAGTCAAATAGTCTGTTATTAAAATTATTTGTATTATATTTTACTGCTCAGGTGTCATGAATTCAGAAGTAAATTAGTAATTTAAATTGAAGGTTTAAGAAACCTACGTCATTGAACTGACATATAGTAAGGTCTTTTGTATCATCTCATAGTTGGTATAGCGGAATTTTTGTTTCAATTTCTGTAATTTATTGTTCATTCAAGTTACTTCCATAAAAACTCATAAATAACTGTCATTTTTAAAAATATAAATCCCACTTATCTCTTCAGAATTCTACTAATGTATAACCAATTCGAAAAGGTCTAGAGGTTATTCATCGAAAAAAGTATCCACAAGCACCATCCAGCCGAGGGGCATGCATGTCTCAGAAAGGTTACACTGTCCGGTTCCGTATGCTTCCCATATACTTCTTTTAAAATATACTTTTCTAAAGATTAACTTCATTGAAAAACCTAATTTTCCAAAAAATAGATAATTTTTGTGTCTATTATATTTCTAGTAGTTTTATAAAATTTTCGAACACTGTTCAAACATTTAGTAAATTACAATTTTCCGATTGATTGATTTATAAGATTTTGTTAATACATATTATTACGAACACTAATGTGACTTTTAATATTTTTATCCTCAGGACAGTCTTTGTCAAAGCATTCATACAACTGAATCCTTTTAATTAATTAATGACTTTAATTTTATTATCTTTATAAATCGAGATTCAATAATTATTTCAAATATTTACTTTCAATTTTATTGATTAAAAAATAAAATAAATATTAATTATTTAAAAAGTATTAATTGAACTTATTTATTAAAAATTGTAAACTAAATTAATTAACTTATTTTAAATTTTACAATTATTTTAAATTAGAAATAAATTTAAACATTACATATGTTCATAGAATAAGAATTAAAAAACCAATCATCGATCTGGGTAGGAGAGGCACAATCTGAGTCAACATACACATTCAAACACAAAACATCAAACATTTCAAGTATTCCAAACACACATAACAGATTTATTTATATTTAGTTTCTTGTATTAACCGTTTTATATAGAACATTTCTAAAAAATCACTTAGTAAAATGTTTGTTGTTTAATATTTTAAACTAAAAGAATTATGAGATCATAAAATAAAAAGTAAAATTATTAGAGGGCAAAAAACTTTGAAAAAGAAAATGTGAACAAATTTTGATAATAAGTCTTGTAAACGACTTTTGTGAAGAGAAAGAGTACATAAAAATAATTTATAAATCTCTGATGCATATTAGTCACTAAAGTGCCAAACCATGTTTAAATTATTTTAAGTTTCTTTTTTCGTATAAAAGCTATATTTTCGAATATCTTATTTTAAAAAAGGGGTATACAATATTTTCATGGTTTCTTTGATAAACCCAGGGAGCACAAATTAAGTAGTAAATTGACTGATTATTTTTCTTAATGCGAAAATCAGGTTGTTCAAAATCTGAACTGTATGATGTGGTAGTCAATAATTTCATTCTTGTAGCTTTAATTGTTGCCCTAAAAATATATTGTTTTGCAGGAACAATACTATGTATTTCTTAGCTTTCTTCTTTTTTTACTGTTGAAATTCACTCACTGTAATATGCACAGCTATTTTAAAGCCTTTGTCGATCATTTCCTTGTGGCTGATGTGCCTTAGTCCTAGAAATTCTTCTCCTTTCTTCTTTTTGACCTTAGCTGTTGGGCCATGGGTGCACCCAAATATTCACAAGCCTTCGCCACATCTATCTATTTGTAGCCTCTTTTCCCAGACATTCCATGTTCAATCCACTCCATTATTTTAAATCGCCTGACCATTGTCTCTTTGGTCTTCCTCTTGGTCTTTCTCCTTCCACTATTCCTTCAATCATGTCCTTTGCTAGTGCTTGTTTTCTTATCCGATGTCCGTAGAATTTCAGCTTTCTTCTCTTGAAGGTCTTTTCTATTGATTCTGCTTTTTTACCTAGTATTTCTGTCATTCTCTTCCAGACGAAGTCGCTTGTCTTTTTTTCTTTCACGTGATCTTCAGCATTCTCCTGAAGCACTTCATTTCAAACGCTTCCATGCTCTTCAATTCTTGCATCCACGGAAGAGTGTTGCCCAGTCAAAAGCCTTAGTGATCTTTATTCTGCTCTTGAGATGAATTTCTTTTAGGTTAAACATTGTGCTAAGTTTAATCATTGCGCTTGTTGCAATTCCAATCCGGCTTCTGATTTCTTCTTCACTTCCGTCATTCTCAGTGATAGTAGAGCCGAAGTATTTGAAACTCTTAACTTGTTCCAGCTTCTCCCCTTCAATGTCGATCTCCAGTTTTATCTCGTTGTTATGGTTTCCTGAAACCATTATTTTTGCTTTTATCTGTTGATTTCCATTCAAAATTTCTTAGACGCTTTGTGTGATCTATTCGTAAGTTCCTGAATCTCTGCCTCATTTTTATCAATTAAATAGAATAATATTAAAGATGTCTGGAAAAGCTGGTAAATTAACTAAAGGAGCTGAATCTCAAACCGAAAGCCGTAGTTCTCACTCTGGTCTTCAATTTCCGGTCGGAAGAATTCATCGTAAATTAAGAAAGGGTAGCTTCGCTAAAAGAATTGGAGCGAGAGCCCCAGTTTATTTGGCTGAAGCCCTTGAATATTTGACTGCTGAAGTTCTTGAGTTGGCTGGAAATCCTGCTAGAGATAACACAAATACTCGTATTATTCCGAGACACTTGCGATTGGCAATTCGTAGTGATGTGGAATTGAATAAATTGTTTAGTGGATTCACAATTTATCAAGGGGGAGTAATGCCAAATATTCAAGGTGCTTTATTGCCAAAGAAAGCTGAAGAGAAGAAAAAGTAATCTTTCAAACTTTTTGGAGGACTTTTTTACCAGAATTAGAAGTATGTGGACCGCTGATTAATTACCCGTCTGTGAATTATCTCTCTTCGTATCTTCAAACTGTTTCAAGACGATTTCTCTCTAGAAAATTTCCATTCTGCCACATCATAGAAAATTGCATGATTTGTGGGGCTTTAATCTTGAAGTTAGGAACAAATCTACAATATTATTTTTTGATACTCAATGCATTCAATTTCATGGAGAGTCGAAGCTCTCCTTAAATAAGTTTACTTTGATTTTTCAAACACGGAGTTCAAAATTTCTATCAAATGTTTTCTCTTTATTCCTCAAAACTCAGTTCGAACACTACATATTATTTTCTATATGTTAACTGATATTAACTGATGGCAATTTGGAAGACAATGACAAATGGATCCCTCAACTTTCATAGAAGCTCAAAGATCAAGAATAAGAGTTTGTTGAAAAAATGCACTTCACCATTAATAAGAAGTGGATATTTTTCAAGAGATATCTTTAAGATCAATACTTTTTGCCAGGTTATTGAGGAACTCCAACTTCACGTCCAAATTACTTTGCACCGAAAGTAATGATAATATCTTTTTCGGAAAAAATGGAACCTATTCATTGGGGCTTGTTGCCAGTCAGAACATTATTATGAGCCTTATATATATATGTATCCATGGAATTTAGAAACCTATTTTTGAAGGCGTTTTACTCAATCAATTTTCTTCAATCTTTGCACACTTACTCATTCTCGATGGCAATAAATGATTATGTAAAAATTTGATCGAAAAAACTTTTTAAGATCTCAAAATGGTAAAAAAACAGAAAATCCAGGGTTCCTGAACAATATTATTTGAAAAAGATTTACTTATAAATTATAAGTAGTTCATATTAATTTATTATTGTTTTTTTTGAAATTATTTTTTTAATTAAAACTTTGTTGGCATTCTTTGTCTAAACAAAGAATGGATATAAAAAATTGAATTTTTTGATTTACCGATATAACCTAATTTAAGATCTAAAAAGAACAAAATATAAACATGTAAATTTGTAAAAACTGAAAATTTTTTTAATGAAATCTTTTTTAAATTATTATGTTCATACAGTAATTAAGTTGATTGCAACTATTATTTAATCAAACGAAAACTCAATAATATGTTATATATGCTAATAAAGCTTCATGAGATCATAGTAACGTATTGTGACATACAATAACGCCCTAATCAAATGATCAGGGGGCCGTCTGAAACTTTTTCTAGGATGTTTTTCCCGGAATTGGAAGTATGTGGACCGCTGATTAATATTGTCAGACAATAAAAGACAAAACCGAAAATAGAACAAAATAATTGAAAAACTGTAATCTGTCTCGTGAGAGTAGCTCGTCCTATTCGTTTCAATTCTTAATTTTCTTTTGTAAAAATATTCCACAGTACAAATTTCAACGAAATTTTTCATTTATAATAAATCTTGTTTTTGTATTTACACAAGCGTTTTTTGTTTTATTGGCCCTGGGTATTGACAGAAAATTTCTAGTCATTGTCGTCATTGCCAGAATTTCCTTTCATTTGCATTTACGTCAACGCTTTTAATAAATAATTTTTGTTTAATAATAAGTTAAAATTAGAGTAAGTCATATTATGATTAAAAAACGAACACTAACATCCTTTTAACACTTTTTCTGCATTTATGGTTTAGTGTAAACTAATGTTGGTGATTAATGATTTTTAGTACCATTTCTTATGTACATAAATGATTTTCAACCAGGGTTTCACGGAACCTTAAGGTTTCCCAATACACTACAGGGGTTTCACAATTTCTAAATTTCTAAATTAGAACAACAAACAAATAAACATGCTGATTTCAATTTCGAAAATCTATTTTATAATTATTATTTATTGTTTAAATATGCTAAACTTAACATAATTAACCTAAATGCATTTTGGTTGCTGGTTGAAAATTAATACCTTACAATTGCCCATAAAGCTCTGCGACTTCTCGTGCAATTTTTATCTTCACATTTGGGTGTATTTAGAATTTCAGCTCTGACAACCATTGAATGAGAATGTTATTGTTAATTTTTGAATTTTCGAAAAATGAAAATTTTGTTTTTTAAAATTTCGATTGATAATCGAAATTAAAAAAATATTAGAAAATAAAGTTGAAAAAAAGTAAAAATAAAAAAAATGAAAATTTGTTTAAATAACAAATTTAACCTTTGTTAGTGTTGTATCACAGAGGAAGGTTTTTCGGTTTTGAAATATGAAAATTCTTTTCCTGAATTTTTCTGATACGTGGGTAATTGATTCTTCCACAGTGGCAACAAATGATCAAGATTTAATAAACAAAACGACAAAAGTTATTCGTCATAAATGGGTTTTAAAGTTCAATAAGCAACAGAATCGTGAGAAAACATTTGATTTAGAGAAGATGTCGATATTGATTTTACATTCGCGGCTGTTGAATTATTATCATCTTTAGCAGGTGGTGGAAGTATTTGGTTTGTGCCCAAAAGAATCAAATTAAGAATAGTTCTCAATATCACACAAACTAATTGACAATACATACGTTCCATTTCAGTTCCACAAAAGTTTCACAAAAATTTCAAACAATTTATCATCAAATTTATAAACATCAATTATCTTTTCGAAACATTTGAAATCCTCGTTTTCCAATGCTTCTCTGTATAGATTAATATTACGATACACACAAGGAATGTTAGCGATAAGAAATTTTTCAAAATCATTTGCTTTTATATCATCATTTTCCAGTTTTTTTGTCATAGGATTTATAGAAATATGGATTCAATTGACGCGCAGAAAACCTTAAATTTATTTTTAAATTTGAATATCCAAAAATATTTTTATTTTCTCCATTTTACGAATTATTTTGTAATTGATATACTTATTGACACGACAAGTAAATTTATTATTTGGCATTTTTCACGATCCATTTTTAACTTTTATTATCATTAAAATAACGCAATCAAATAAGATTTCAAATTTTTGCGAAAACTTTCTTTGCATTAAATTGCCTCATTTAAACAAATTTATATTTTGTAATTATTATCACGAATTGTGGCAATAACATGTACATATCTCATGCAACACACACAGGCACACATTTCATTCAGCCAACCATACTCACTTCATCTGCATACATTTTTCTCTTTCAATGGCACACAAAAACGATACACATTGCGATTGGTCAATTCAAATCGATGTGATTTTTAATCACAACTTTGAATTGATCAAGCACGAGATGATACCAAAATATATCCGCAAAAAATTATTTCAATTCGCTTTAAAACCAAACAGTTATATTTACAAATTGCTCCTGAAAGTCGATTCAAATCACAAAAAAATGGCTCAAATTCAAAACACGTACATGAACCCAAATGAAAGTGATGGTTTAATTACAGTTTCTATATATATATGATTTATTTATTTAAATTACTTATTTATTTTTACTTGTTAATTTCTTTATTTTAATTTAATGATTTTATTTAAATAATAATTTAATTTAATTGCTTTATTTATATTTACTTTTAATTTAATACTGTATTTATTTTTTTAATTTCTTTTACTTATTTAATTTAATTTTAATTAATTTTATTTATATAACATTTTAATTTAAATATGGATCAAGTAAGGGCCAAATGCAATCTCAACGCGAACAGTTAGTTTTAATAAATTTTGAAAGTATTGACTACTTTTTTTGAATTTAGAAATGGAATTGAATTATCAACCTAACAACGATATTTTATTGTCAACTCCAACAATATATAAATGTATTTATAAATTCCGATACCTTATTTTTATTTTCTAGAATGTTCCGCAAACACAATATGAATAGTTTGAAATTGTACTTTATTAAGTTTGACATTTTCCATAAATTTGATAAGTGATGAAAAACGAACTTCTAAAATTAATATTTTACTTAGCAGAAGGAAATTAAATATAATCAATCTCCTAAAAGCACGTTGAAGTTAATTAACTAAAAGTTGGGGAAAATGGGCTTTTAATTGAAAATTTTATCGAAACTATACTACCTAAAAAATAAAATAATAAATTAATCTCATTTAAATATAAATATTTTTTTAAAATTTATTGTATTATTTTGATTTCATTTTTCTGAATATTTTTCTTTTCTAGTTAAGTCAAAATTATATTTTATTTAAGTTATTTATTATTTCAGATTAAATATTTTAAAATGTGGTTATAATAAGAATTTTCCATATTAAAAATCCAAAAATTGTTAAACGTTTATTTTTATTACACAATCAAATTCTGCGCGTCTAAAATTAATTCCACTGATTGATTTAAACAATCTCAGGAGTTTTTATATATCCAGGATCCTTTGATATAATATGATATTGATATAAATAATTATATGTATTTTAATTTATAAATATATAGTAATTAATTATTCTCACACCCCCTGCTTTAAAAGGCTTTAGCCATTCTATATTTTTATAGATTACTCGTCCGGTTTTATTTTTCAGTTCGAAGTTTCTATTATGTATTCTGCAACTAATTTGTAATGGTCCTTCATATCTATCAGATCCTTTTTGACGATTTTCAACTTTAACTAACACTAAATCTACTTCCTTAAATTCGCGTTTTTGTGCTTCTACTGGTGATGCGTTTGACTCAAGCAGTTTAACTTGTTCAATAATTTCCTTGTTATTGAATTCATAGTGACGTGATTCATCTAATATTATACGCATACCGATAATAACTTCGGCAGGACTAAACCCAGTTGAACTTTGTCTTGAAGCGTTTATGTTAAATTCAATCTCTGGAAAAATATCTACCCAATTATTTATTCCTTCATTTTTTAAGGATGCATTCAAGAAATCCCGATTAGTGCGGAATTGGCGCTCTATTATCTTATTTGTATTGTGATGGTAAGGACTTGAATATTGTAGGTCAATTAACATGGATTTTGTAAATTCAAGAAACAAACGCGACTGGAAAACCTTTCCTCGGTTCACATGAATGCAAGCCGGAGCTCTGAACTTAAATATCCATTGTCATAATATTGTCTGCATCGTTGTAGTTTCATCTTGATTTCTTACAGCCGTTAAACTAATATATCTACTAAATTATCTATTATTCATAAGATATATTTCTTTCCTTTTATTATCGGTATCGTTCCGAAAAATCGATATAAGTGTCATAAAACGGTCTTTTCGATGTAAGAGTCTTTGTTTCTTCTTTAGTATTTTAAGAAGATTTTAAGTTAAGTTTAAGTTAAGTTAAACTGTTAATTCGACATTGGTATTGTGTACGATTCTTCTCCGCGCGATGATATCCATTGGG
>MQRK01124679.1:0-14357 GCA_001938485.1 Girardia tigrina
TCTAGTACGAGTAAGATGAAACAATCGTTTCGGTAGACGAATCACATCTGCAACTATCACATCCTTTTGCAACAACCTAATATATTATTGACTAAATCAAATGAAAAAACAAGGCATTTATAAATATCAATACTCTATGAATTGATACAGTCTGTAAATATATTAAAATACTGTAATACTGTACTAAGGAGTATAATTAAGGCTATTCTATCCCAAAAGTCACCGGACAAATGATTTTTTAAATCACATTTTTTAATAAATGAGAATAAAATATGAACCAATGGCACGATTTGTTTAGAATGAAAATTTTAATATAATTTCAAACAAGTTTAATAATAATTTAACAATAAAAACTTTAAAATATGTATAAGACGAATAAACAAAATTGGTTATAAATTTTATAAGGTTGGGTTAAATTTTATTTATCATTTATTTTAGTCATTATATTTTTGTCTAGGCTAAACAAAAACCATTTTTAACAAAAAAAACAAAACATATCGAGACTTAAATGGACAAAAATACATAAAACATGGTCCTCAATACAATGATTGAAGGTTATCATTATTGATGAATTCAGATTTGAAATCAGCCTATCAGATGACGGTACCCATGTAAGGCGGAATTCTGAAGCATCATTCAATCCAGACTACCTGAAGCGAAAGATTAAATTTCCAAAATCAGTTATGGTTATTGTCTTCATTACCGCCAAGGTGTGGGAAATTTAAGTATCATCGATGGTATTGAAAACTCTAACCATTATCAAGAAATGTTGCGTAAAAAATTTGTTACCGAGTATGTAATTAGGCCACCATTTACAAAAGTATATTTTTCAACAGGATAGAGCAGTTGTCACACTGCAAATTAAAGTAAGTGTTGGTTCAAAAATAATAACATTTCTGCACTAAATTAGCCTTCATCAAGTCCAGATTTAAATCCCATTGAAATTTTGTGGGTTATATAAAGTCAACATTATATGTAAATCGATCAAAACCCAAGGACAATTTGATTGAAAGATTATTTAGCATATGGAGCAGCATAAGTAGTGAAACTGGTTTTAATCCTATAAAACTACTATGAAGAAACGTATAAAAGATGCAATTGATACAAAAGRAGATGTTACACTGTACTAACCGCTGTCCGGGAACTTTTAATCYAATAAAAATTGTTTTCCTATTGAAATAAATTTTTATTATTTAGGGATTTGAATATTTTATTGTTAAATTAATATTAAGCTGGGTTGAAATTATATAGAAATTTTTATTTTATACAAATCTTGCAATTGGTTCATATTTTACACCCATTTATTTAAAAAAGAGATTAAAAAAATCAAGTGTCCGGTGACTTTTGATATAGGGTAGTATAGTTGAGTGGGATTGATTCATTATATTGATTACTCTAAAGTAGTCTCATTAATTTGGTAAATTAAATCTGATAAGACACGTACAATTTTTCGGTCTATGTTGCATGAAATATCAAGTGAAAAATTACTTTAACTATATGTTAAAGCGAAGTTTAAGAGTTTACTATTCATTGAAATCGTTAGTAATCTCTTTACCAAAGTAAACATGTGAAGAACTCAATTATTAGTGAAGATACTCTTACTTTGTAACTGGAACAACCATGTGCTGAAATTCTCTTTACAATTAAAAACAGAAAGATATTGAGTCAAAAGTCAAACATTTTCCAGTATTTTGTTTCTAACACGGTTAAAATATATTTACTTTACTCATTATATTTTAATTTAATTAATTGTAATAGATTATACTTTACTACTGAAAAACATATTTCTGATTATTTACTCTTCGACAAGTAACATTTTTCTTCTGAATTCTTTCTAAGATATTTCAAATATCAGATATAATCCACTCACACTATTGAAGCATATTATTTTGAGTGGTTGAAGCGATCGTCTTTTCCGCTGGATGTAACCAATCAATCCGACAATTCAGAGTATCAATTCATTGTTGTGTTGGCGCACGAGCGCGGTCACGGAGTCCAGGGGATGGTTGCTCGGCGTTTCCGGGACGAGGGGGTGCGAAAAATATGATTTCACCATTTTTCACATTATGCCCCCTACTACTAGATCGACTCTGATGCGTTTCAATCTTTTTCTTCTCTTCTTTTATCGATTTTCCAGTTTTATCTTCCGCTGATTTCTTATCTTCCATGAGTTTGTACCGATCTCTCGTCATTTGCAAATTCTGTTTCAATTCATCAGAACAACACTGGTACATATCGAGACCAATTGAAAATTTAATATCTTTCAAAACTTTAGCGTTGATTTCCTTTTTCCTGATAGAAAAACCGAACAAATTGTACCGAAAAACACGCGGCAATCGAGAGATTTTGGATGATCGTTTACACAGATCGTTCCGTGAAAGCAATTCCGTCCGAAGACCTTTAACGTTTATATCGATATAACAACTCAACTGGAGAGACGGATCATCCGTTATCGCACTCTCCGATTTGTTCTCGGTGTCTGTCGTCGTGACCGACAATCGTTCAGAGAGAAGCCGATCGACAAACTCCAATTTCCACCACGAACAAACGATTTCACAAAATTCTTTCTCCGATTTAATCCAATTCAAACAGCAAAATGAAAAGAAACACAGCATTTCAAATATTCAAATTCGTTGAACAAATCGATTTATTTTTAATCACATTTTAAATTCCACCCAAACTTCCTAATCACCATTAATTCGATAAAACATATCGAAGTTTTTAATAATTATTTTAACAATTTTCACCAAAAAATCAACAAACCGGTTTTTTCCCAATAAAATCAATATTCAACTCTTAATTTTTTATTTAATTTGGCTACAAATGTCATTTTAATTGCTTTTATTAATTAATTATTTTTTTTACAATAACATTGAATTTCACTCTGATATATAAACAACACAAACAAAACTAGATCAAAAGTTAAAGTAAATTGATTTATTTCGTTCGGGAAGCTTGATGTTGAATTACATTTAACTTCATAAAATTATTTGAAATTTGTTGTTGTTATGTTTGATTGGTGCTTAAGTACTTTTGGATAATAGATTTAAAGAAGCATTTTCATCATCAAAATTTCACAGAGGTAATATAGTCCAGTCATTGTTTTCACAAATTCCAACTTTGCTAAAATCCACCATTAGCTCTGCCAACCACGATTGAATGATTTCTTCATTTTTTATAACACAAGCCAAAATAAACATCCTAACGCTATTAAATATGATATAGCATCAGATCGATTCTGTTGGGAGTCGTTGTTATTTTTTGAGAATGAGTAATTGTGTTAATTTTATAGGATACAATAGGGCGGATTATTCCAGAGGACTCAGACACTTTACAATCTAAATTATGCATAGATTCAATCGACCGTTTTGTTCACCATACACTGTATATGTATATACTGGTATTTCTTTTTCTGACGTTTGATCATGTAAGTTAGTCATATCACTAAATTTTGAAGTTTTTTCTTGCCAAGATTGAACTGTCGCTTTCGATCACCTTGGTGAGGTCGGCTGTTCGACGAGCCAATCAAACACTTTGAGATAATGAACCTAACCTAAATTCAAAATTCACTGCCATCAGATTCAACGTGACTAAAAGATACAGTTCTTACGAGCTAAATAAATTATTATTACCACATAGTAAGGATTTTATGGTCGTTAAAGCGTTAAAAACCATAAAAATATACACTTACTTAACTGTTACTACTGATTAATGTAAACAATGTGCGTCAAAGTTTTGAAATTGGTGCCTCACTGAGACTGCACCACGATTTATGGAAAACACTTTCCTGGTTCTCTCAATACACCCTAATATTGTCTCCTGTAACAGGTTGAAACAGAAAGGTTTTTCATCGGTACATAACGAGCAATTCGGTGCAAATATCCACATTTTTTATCTCGCCTAATCAAACAAAGAATGTGTTATCCAGGTATTACACATGAAAAGCTTCTGCATATTCATCAGATGTCTCCACACTGTACTTTGGCAAGATTCAGTTGCTATGCCCTTGTCCACGTGCTTACGTTTTTATTTTTTTCGGAATCTTCCTAAAATACTGAAACAGATAAATATATGGTCTCCATTATCTTGCTTCGTGTTTTGCGCTCACATCTTCCCATCTAAATTCAGTTATCCAATTAAAGCACGTCGGTAAACTCACCTTAATTTTCCCAAGAGTCATATTGTCCGGAAAGTTCGTCCCGATTATCTACATATGATAGTGATATGTCAGAATAGGTCAAAGGCATAAACAGTATCTAAATGGTTTATATTTGATGATAAGTGATAGTCTGATGCATCTTTAGAAAATTTTTGTCTAATTTGATTTGTATCTATTACGCGCCAATTTAAAAATGGAAGAAAATAGGGAATATTTTCATCACTTGATGTATTTCCTTTTTAAGAAATAAAAGCATGCTACTCAAGCAAGAAACAAGATATGTGCTATTTACGGAGAACATAGGTTTAGCTGACAGAACAGTTGGCAATTGGTTTTCTAAGACCAGAGCTTGTGATTTTAACCTTAAAGACTAACAGCGCAATGGTAGACCTTCCAAAACTGATGATGACCATCCAAAGACAATTTACAAAAATATAAAAAAAATAAAATCTATCCAAAAATATTTACTGTTTGAGTTATACAGAGCAACAGAAACTGTATCGTTTTATAACGTTTAAACCAACCAACGAAACTCAGTTGATTCACGAAAATTTCAAATCTTTTAGTTTGGAAGCAGGTGACTGCCAACATAACTAAAACAATTTCCCAAAACATTAGTTATTCCGAAACGTTATCCAGAAATTATTTGTAAGGAAAAATTGTCTTCCCGATCTTGAGAGAGACATTGTCGATTCCAACTCTCCGTGCTAATTCGATATTACGATATTTAACAAAAACGATTATCTGGAGCATTCTTCTCCGAAATCTGAGACTTCCTATTTTCTGAAAGTACAGACATTTGTTAGTTACTTGTATTTTTCATTAACACTCTCATTCAGAATCTAATACTTTGATTAAGCTAGATTCGCCTTGTCATTTTCACTACCTGTTTTGGAAGTTTAATAGTATGAATTTTATTTATTCAATATTAAAAATTATTATTATATTTATATTTGTTTCTCTCATATATTTTAGATAAAAAATAGATTCACAGATTACTTTACATACTATCTGTTAGTTTCTTTAATAATAGAATACTTTGAGTGCGAAGATAGATAATTCAGTTAACTGTTAAATCTGCCTACGTATACTGCCTATGTATATGACTTGCTTTGTAGACATGTAACTGAAGATTTTCCTTGTTTTTCATAGTTATCAGATATTTTAGTTCACTATCCTATGATGAAATGTACATAACAAGCGCCACTACTTGAAATGCTTTTCGAAATTTTCATAAATTATTATACTTGTGATTAATAATATTGATATTTTTTCGATTTAGACTTGTTGAGAGCCACGAGTCCTACATCAGTCACTGCACAACTCTTATTCGAAACCAAATGTCTCTTTTGGAGAAATTTCGTGAGGATAAAATATCTTTGAGCACATATCAAAAGGATCTCATCGAACAAATTGAATTCCAGAGAAAATTAATCTCGGATTTTCATTCGGTATTGACAGCTGACGCTAGTGCTTGTGATAAATCAGCCAGATTCTCTGATTTTTGATCAGTCGATTTGTGCAATTCATGATCATCATTATTATGCTATACTAAAACCGTGTACAGAACTGTTTAATAAATATCCAGTCTTGATTGACCATTGTATCTTCTAGCCTCCCAGTACCATAATAGAGGCGACTCTCGTAATCATTGAGTCATATATCATAGTTCTCGAAACATTTCTATGTATTACATCTATTATGATAAGAGCTAACTGAATATTTTTTGTAAGTAATTTGATGAGCTCTTTTATTATATAATACTAAAAAATAATAAAAAAAATTAGTTTGTAATAATAATATGATCGTAAGTATATTGTATTATATAAAAAAATTCAATAACAATTAATCACGAACAAAAAAAAGTCATGGAGTCAATTACAAAGTAATTACTTTTTAGTGTCCCCAATACAATAATTAATTAGGAATCTTTCCGGGAATTCGATAGAACAACGCATAAGTTTTTCTTTTTATAAGGATAATTGCGAGATATTGAACAAACAGTAATCGTGGAACAGGTAAATTTGGATCGGAGAGAAATCAATACTTCGTTAACTTCAAATAAATGATTGTTTAACTTGGATGTTGGAACAGAACTGGTTGTTGTAATAAATAACTGCGAAACGAAAACGCGAAAAAGTTATTATACAATATTGACTTTTTATTTTGTATTCGATATTTGTGCCCAATTACCGAGGGTTTATTAAAAAAGTTTGTATTTCAAAATTCATTCTTTTTAAAGATAAAATTCCGATTTAATGGTAAAAAGAAAAAATTAATTTTATCAAATAACAAATTTTAATTTTAAAATTCATTTTTTTAAAAGATAAATTCCAGTTTAATTATAAAAAGTAAAAATAAATTTTAACATATCGATTTTTAAACATATACACAGAATATAAAAAAACATACATATAAATTAACACATGTAAAATGAAACCTACTCTCACACAAAAATTCATACAGATAATTCTAAAAGAAAATATAAATAAATTATAAGTTATTTGGTATAATTATAATCTTACAATACGGTGTCATAGTGTGGGTTTATACAATTACTATTATATGTATTTCCATGTTGGAACTGATCATACATTATTCTCCATCGGTGAATACCATTTAGAGCTGCCTTTCGATTCTATCTAGATTTTAAAATTTTTATTAACATTATAAGCTTCTGCAATCAGTATTTGTTCATGGTTTCCCTATGCAACATGAATGGTGGTCAGATTTAGCCCGCACTGCCAGAATATCAAGCACTATGTCTTGCAGAATAAGGTGTGTCCAATGAAATAATTATATTTCCCAATTAGTGTAACCTGATTTGAACTAAACAGTACCTCGATCTCTATATCTGTCCACAAAATTAGAAACTGAAGGTCACTCATTAAGAATTAGTATCAGGGATGCTATTTAATTCAAGAGAGCCATAGGTTGAAGTTTGGGTCGGGAACAGACATTGGAAGGTACCTGATTTTAAGTAAAAGTAAGAAGCATACATGAATTCGAAAACGAGAGTTAATATAATGGAATTTTTTGATTTACAATGGTTACCCACAAATTTCCGTTATAGCTGGGTATTCTACTACTTTAGATAATGTTTTTATGAGTGAGATGTTAAAAGATATCTAATGATTCAATCGGTTTTATTTATAGGAACATAATTAACATAGCATTTAAGCCTAAGAATTATCAAAGAGTTACTCTAGGGTACCGCTGAGTTTATATTTTACAAAGATTATTAACACCTCTCTTTTGCGCACTGAGTCAGTCGGGATATTTGCTGTCATTCGATCCACATGTTCGCATTTCACAAACAAACATTGCTTAAGGTTATATCTGATATTACTCTCTTTCAACAATAAATTAAATTTAGAGAATTTTATTTTTTAATTCTTCATTCATACTTATAAAAGTGTTCTACACACTCCTGTATACGTTTATTACTGCACGTCAAGTACGATCTCCATCAATACGATCTTATCAAAGTTCCTACATAATTTTCTTTCAATCGACTGGTGTTACTAACTCTAAAGTATAATTTATTCAGTCATATAACATTTCCCGAATCAGCCAGTGTTGTGCGCTTGTGATTAAAATTATACCCGATTTGCATAGCTCATGTCGCGATAAGGACAATATTCCACTGAGATCTATCCTCTCCAAGGACATTGTAGTGACCACAATTTATTAATCAAAATTATTAAATTTAAAATTATTAAAATCAAAACTTGATAAAAAGATGTTGCAAAAAAGTGGAATGAATCGATAACAACAGAACAAATAAAAAATGTTGGAATGTAATTAAAAAAAGATTAATTAAAATTATGTTGTTTTAATAATTATAATTTTAAAATAAATTTTTCGTGCTGGAATGCATTTTCAATTGTTCATTATTATATTTTCAACAAAAATCTGAATTTTATTTTTACGACTGAAAATTCGATGTTAAACAATCCAATGAACGATTACTCGTCGAATTCGATCTGTTACCACGAGAACTACACCCAAACACCGGACATGTACAACCAATTCTACAATCAAGCCCATTTTCTAGCGCCCGGATTCAACAACTACGACTCGAAAATGTATTCGATTTCCGAGTCCGATTCGATTCTCCATTCGTCCAATATCAGCAACAATCACACCAACTCTACCACTGCGAACAGCGCCTGTTTACTTAACCAGTCGCTCTCTGCGACTTCAATCTGTCTCATTTGGATCAATCGGCGGCCAACAACAACGGTAACAACATCTCCAGTCATATCAACGGCACCAANGGCAAGGAATTCGATTTCTCCGTGCTGTCGTCGCGTCTCAGCTCGATCGCCCTCAAACCGAATCGTCGTCGTTTTGTAACGCTAGCGCAAGATGGCGGCCCCCACAACATGCCAACGCCATCTGAAACGGGTAGTTTGTTATTATTATCAAATCACCTCTCCCTAGTCAAATTCCAGGGTCACTGGTCGGTGATTGGACTCGTTGAGTCTTCATCGAGACGGCGCAGCGTCCCCACTACAGACATTATCGTTGGTTTAAGTTGGTTCTTCTTGTGTGTTTGTTGATTATCAACATGTATAGTGTTGAATCTGTGTAACTAAAGCTTGTTCTTAAGTGTTTTCAAAAAATTGGCCAAGGAACTGATAAAATTTTTAAAATCAGTTTCTGTGCGAAATGTTTTTATCAAACCGCCTTGAATGCAAGATTTATCTTACCTTTAATGAAGGCTAATTAAATTACGAGATAGGGAAACAAGGTTGTATAAAAGTCATCATTCTAGTATTCAAACGTCCCTTCTTGTAATCTAGTAAAGAATCATTATATTTCCTGTTAGTAGGCAGCAATGAAAGACAAAATCATTATAATGACATCAACCTCTCGATCTAGTATCGAGGTTTTTATTCTAAAGGAAAATAAAAACATTTACCAGTAATAAATGTGCGATTGTTTTATACAACCTCAGATCAACTTTCATATCATTACATTTGATCCTGCAAAGAGAAACTTTTAATGATTCATGTTTCTTTCATTTCTCAAAAGCCCTAAGTTAAATTTGATCTAGATTATCTGGTCTTAGTAAAACGTGTAATACTTTTGATAATATTATTATCAATAAAGCACCTTACTCAAAGTCTAAAAGTTTTTCCTTAAGACTGAAACTGTGGAAGGTCGATAATTGAATGTATACATTTCTTCAGAATTGTTTCCAATGGAATTTAAGCCCATTCTTAATTTAAAACATCATTTAGTTCTTTCAGAGACTTCAAACTTGAATATTTGCAATTGACCATAAATGTTCAATAATACTAAAGTCTGTGGATTGTGGTGGCCCGAAGAGATGCTCAAATTCAATAGAATGATCTTCGCACCTTATTTTAACAATTCTAGTTGAATGAGTTATTCATTATCGTCTAGACTCTAGAAAGAGTATTCCACCAGGAAATAGTTCTTGAATCATATCATGAACTTTGCCATCCAAAATTCATAAGTTTTTTTGGCTGTTAATTTGAATATAAAGGGAAATCTTTACCTCAGAAGATTTCAAGAAGTAGGATTCCTGGTCATCTCAAAAAACTGTCATATTTTACAGTTGTGGGAAGACAGTTTGAGTGAAATGCTTCTTTTGACACAATTAAAAGTACATTTGGACGAAGGTCGGACATAGAGTAAAGGATAATTTTTCAGAGAAAATCCCATTTTGTCAGGTGCTCAAGAGACAAATTCTGCAGATGTCTACAACGCTCTCAATGCTTTGAAATATTTATTTTTGAGAGTATTAAGAACGCTAATTGGATTTTTAATACATTTATTTGTATCAAAACTTGAATCGCTACAAGGACAATTCTCCATAAAACTTTTGTAACTAGTCATCGTTCTTAATTGATAACTTTAATTCTATTTCTAAACGCATTATTATTTAAACAAATTTAAATTACAATTTATTTATAATTTGATTTAAAAATAATCTATAATATATATTACAAAAATAATTTTAATTATTTTAAAAAATGTTTTAAATATATTATTTAAGATGTATTAATTTAATTTTAAAGTTAGTTATTTAAATTTTAAAATTAAATAAATACTTCGACGTTTTAAAATATTTAAAATATCAATATTCCATCTTGGTGGGAGAAACACAATCCTAAAACAACATACCAAACAAAATACAATAAACACCATTCAAAATATTCCTCACAGAGAGCAAATGATTTAAAATTAAAGATCTTCGTAGAATCTAAATTTATGCTGCTCAAGACTAACAATTTATGCAAAACCTTAGTTTTGTAGGATTTTTTTTTAGGTTTTGCAGTGTTCCTGTAGCCATGGTCTTACGATTCTCTCTAAGAATTTGATTTTAAGTCCGACTATCTAAGAATTTTTCAACTTTCTTCCAAACCAATATTTTTCTGAGTCGGTTTCTTCTCTTTCATCGAGCAGTTATAACTTTAAAGACAACTTTTTGTTACATTAGCGCCAGCCAAATGATCACCAACAATATGGCCACTTTGAAATTCTGAGACGTCTGCCATTTTTATAAGGCTATGCCCACTTTTTTTTCAATTTCTATAAAAAAAACTTTAAATAAATAACAAAAATAATAAACCAAAACTAAATAAATATATCCAGTTTTGATTTTTTTATAGCATGTAAAAAGATAATTATGTCAAAATATTAGGCTTTTTTATTTTGTGTCACCTTCTTTCTCGCAGAATTTTCGTTGAAAAGAATTAATAGTTGCATTAAAGAGTTGACTCATTATCTTCTTCTTTATCTTTTATCTTCTCTTATCTTTGAATAATGAATATTTAAACAGATATTCTCATTTTCTAACTTTCTCTTTTTCGTCGTTTGGCAAACAAATATATTTTTAGTCATTCGATTCAATGAGATTTTAATTTGTTTATAATTTTCAAAACAACATTTAATCCGACACGTATCTCCTTTCCTTTTTCTGCAAATTTTTGTGGGTCTCTTTTCAAAACATTTTCCTTCCCACGTTGAAAATCTGTTTTTTTTGTCAACTAGCATTTGAAGAGGGTTAAAAATTCTCATTGTATTTCTTTGCGTCGTTGTTCTCAGTTAAGAATGTATCATCTTCTTAAATATCAAATGTGTCTGCAGCGTCTATCATGTAAAAAATTGTTTAAATTGTTGAAAATCTTATGGGGATAGAAATCTCTCTTTCTGATTCAAAAATTACTGTAACGGTAAATGTAACATTTCTATCAAAAAACGAATAGAAAGATAGTACGCCAGTTTCGCACAATTTGAGTTACGTTAAATTTAACATAAAATTAGATTGTGATGCTCGTGTCAGAGAGAAAACAATTTTTAAAAAATTTAAAACAATTTTGTTTAATCTAACTAAAAAAAATTAAATTCTTTGAATGGACAATTATGTTGTATGATGCAAATAAATGTATTCTCAATCGACTTAAAAACATAAATCGAACTATAATGAATGCTGACGAATAAATGTCGTTTCAAATAAGCTCTAACTATTTTGACCCGATTCTCTATGCAGATGAAACCGAGGGATCGACGAAGTGACCGTACGAGGAAGCGAGACGGAACCCAGTTACACTGATAGCCCGTCACGCCACGTGGAGACAATATGGACTCACGTCTCACTGACACGCATGTCCTCGTACTCACGGAGATCAACACCACGGTCGCGACTGCTACTGATTGAGGTTCACATCGAACGGCTCCTCGGTCACACCAGACGGACGAGCGTCCAAGCCGTTGCTCCGATGGAATTAAGTACTGTGGGGAAGTCTGCGAGAAAGCGGGACGATCACGCAGAACCGAAGCTATACTCCGTTTAGTCCCTAGGCCCTAAGGACTAACCTAGAATGTAGGTTAAATTAATTTTTTTAATAATTACAAAACTAAGGCTCCTGAATTTTAATTTTTTAACAGATAGTAAAATTTGGCTCCAACTAGCAAAAAGGTTACTGACCGTTACCCTAGGGTAACGGAGCCCTCCACAGTCAAGTGATTCTGGCCGCGGTTGACTTCAAAATGAGTCCAAACCACATACAGGATAAAAGAAGTAGGCAGAATAACCATCTGAAATTTAATTTAACGGAAATGGTATTTACACAAAATCAAAAGGAATTAATCGTACATAAGGGATTCTCGGAAAGAAATTGACTCATGATGGTTCGAAAAATTATGAGCTACCTAAAAATGCTATAAAAATTTGTTAAACACTTTGAAAAGAATAAAAAGATTACAACTCTTACTAGACGTACTATTGGGTGATTGGGTGTTATTAAAAATTGATTCAAGACAAAAAGGATCTGATCCCTACTGTAAAACAAGTTAATAAACGTTCACGATATGTTGACTTTTTAACTCATTTTAACAAAAGAAATATAAATAAATAAATAAAATAAATTTTAATTTAACTAAACTGTATTAAAAAAATGTTAAACTAGTAGAAAAATCAAAAATTTTTACTGCCACAATGAAACTGGAATAAAATTGATCGTTAAATAATTTGGAAGATCGATATAAAATCTTGATAAATAGATTTGTTATTTGAGTAATTAATGGTGTAACGATTGTTTTGATCGACGATGAGATTGACTGAAGACGGGTCGAAAAATTTGAGTTGAAATTACAAATATTAGAAGAGAGAGGTTCTTCGAATCAGAAACGGTTGTTGGGTTTCATGGAATTATTTTTATTGTCATTGACGATTGCCGATGACGACGAGTGAGGATGGGAATTGATGAAGTACAATTTAGATTGAAATTTGAGATTGCAAATGTTGTCGTAAATTGTTTTTTTTGAATTATTATTGTCGACTGTTTATCCATTGATTTAATTGCAATTGGACTTTAATCTGTTCTTCGATACACGCGAATAATGTTTCGGCGCGTGGCAATAAATCCAAATGAATTAGATAAAAGTCGTCAAAATAATCCATGGTTTATAAGAAACGAATTTTAAAATTGTTTTAATTAATAAAAAAATCAATTTTTTAAATTAGAAATTAAATTATATATATTTTAGTAGTGACTGTAGGTCATTACGCCTACGAAAGACCATATCAAATTTTTGTCTTCAAATACAAAAAATAAAACATGGAGAATAAGACAGTGAAATATAGAATTGCTTAATCCTTTTAAAGAAAGAGAATGTAAGAATAAATATAAAGATAAACATAAATATTATAATATGTAACGGATTCTAAATATTCTTATAATAACTTATGTTTTGATATTCGATTGTGGTAGAAATTTGGTATTTGTGTTTTCAATAAATTAATAATTCTAAATCTTGATATTTTCTGAGGAAAAGTCTTACAATATTATTATTTTATTAATTTTTTAAACTAAATTTGATTTTGCATATCCGTTTCAATATTTTGAGATTGTTTAATTTACAGACTAAAAAAGCTAATCAATGATAGTAAGTATATTTATGCATCAATAGAAAGTAGCTTTATCCTACCAAAGTGGCTGATAATTTAATTTTTGCTATCAAAAAGATATAATGTTTAAATTTATTTCTAATTTAAAATAATTGTCATATTTTAAATAAGTTGATTAATTTTATTTACAATTTTTAACTAAGTAAATTAAATTATTATTTTAAATAAATAATGTTCATTTTAAATTTTAACCAATAAAAGTTGAAATAAGTATTGTAAAAATTTATGTAATCGCCATTTACTCAGATTATAAAATTAAAATCATTAATTAATTAGAAGGATGCAATCGTACCAAAGCTTTGACAAAGATTATTCTGAGGAGAATCAAACTTGTAATATTAATAGAAATATTAAAAGTTCCATTGGTGTTCTTTATACCATGTATTCGTCATTAAACACTTTTATTTTCTCCAATGTTGTGCTATTTCATCAATTATTTTCCTGAAAAAGAGTGATCTTTCTTATCAAACCAGTCATCAAAAACACGTGTGGCTGTCATTAGTATTATTAAAAAGCATTATTCTATACATTTACTTTTTCAGGTGTTCAAATAAAAAAGTATGAATGTACAAGATCGGGGGTATAAGGTCAATGATGAGAATTTTCGAAGCAACTGTTTTAATAACTGAAATGGCAACAAATAGTCCATCTACTTTCCTTTCTTCTCCTTTTTTTGCATTCTTTTAATATTGTGGCATATATTTGATCAGTAATAGAAGATCTCTTGTTTTGATAATATATCTTTAATTA
>MQRK01124708.1:0-11535 GCA_001938485.1 Girardia tigrina
TATATATATATGAATTCGGCAATTGTTTAATTCAATTATGAAATGGATATTAACATTAAATGTGGAAAAATATGTATCTAATATGAAAATATATCAATTTAATATGAAAAAAATATCGATTTAATATGAAAAATGCTTTTAAAATACAAACGTTTGCAATTCAGCTCTCCACTAAGGAAGAAGTCTTAATAACTATGAACAATAATTTTACATTTGGAGTCTATTTTTCATAATAAATTGATATTTTTTCATATTAAATACATATTTTTTCATATTAAATACAGAATTTTACATTAAATTGATATTTTTTTCATATTAGACACAATCTTTCATTTTAAATTAAATCTTTCATATTAAAATGACAATTTATTATACAGTTTATGAATTCGGCAATATAACTTTTTCAGCAAAATGTTGTCTAATTCATGAATTCGGCAATTACACAAATGCGACATAACATAAATATTGTAAAAATTCATTGAATATATTGTAAAAATTCATGGGACCCAAAAAAATTATGTCTATATTTTGTGTGTTTGTTGATAATCGCTTGTGCAGCTGAACGCGTCAGACGATCGTGGAATCGGTGTGGTTCGGGACGATATTTTGACTTTTGCATCCACTCAAACTCTCTACCGAGGCAAATTCAAGTTGATAATTCTCGATGAAGCGGACGCTATGACCAAGGATGCCCAGAACGCTCTAAGACGCAGTATTGATCTTCTGTTTTTTTTCAAATTAAAATTTAAAATTAAAGATAAAAAGTATTTTATATTTCAAAAATTAATTAATTTTTATTAATAGTATTTTACTCGAAATTTATATTTGTTTTGTTAATTTTTTAAATCATGTTTTTTCGGAAAATGATTTGTGTTATTTGCATAATAATAACGTTAATTTTATTATTTATTTGTTTATTGTCAGTTATTTTTTTATATTTTTTAAGAATTATAATATTTTTCCTAAAATTTATTTATTATTTGTCGATTTTTTAGTTTTAATCATTTATTTTTATATTTCATTTTTTGATTAATTTTTTGAAACGAAATCATTTTTCCTGATTATTTTATTTCAGTTATTCTGATTTAAAAAATATCAATCCAAATGATTTTTTTTCAAATAGTTTTTTATTTTATATTTAAAGGTTTTTCGTTCAGTTTTGAAAATTTTTCAAATGGTTTTTAAAATTTATAAAATGATTTAAGAACATTTATTGGGTCGATGCATTATTTTGATAAAAAGGGATATACTTCTTTAATTGTCCTCAAAATCCACGTGCTTATTTTTTTATTATTCTGGAAATGGATGCCAATAAAAATCATATACGCGACTGTATATTATTGATGTTTAATCTTGACAAAAAGAAGTCGCAAGCTAATGAAGCATATGGTACAAGTTCTGTTGGTCTTACAGCGATCAAAGAATGATACACCAAGTTCAAGAAGGGCGAATTCAACCTGGAGAACGATCCACGAAGTGGTAGACCGAAAGACATGGAGGACGAAGATCTTTTGGTTCTCTTAGAAGAGGATGATTGACAGTCAACCCGTGAACTGGCCAAGCGCGTCAATGTAAACCATTCGACACTCCTACGGAGTCTGAAAGCTCTAGGAAAGGTGCAGAAAACAATAAGATGGGTCCCACATGCTCTCTTTTCTCGAAACAAAGACGATAGGAGGAATGTCACCATTGCTCACCTCAACCACCACCTAAGAAAATCGTTTTAATGGAGAATCGTCACTGGGGACGTATTTTGATAACCCAGAATGAAAGAGACAATGGATAGACCCCGGAACTCAATCAACCTCTACCCCCAAACGCAATTTTCATGACAAGGTCCTTCTGTGTATATGGTGAGATATGAAGGGCCTTCTTTATTATGAGCTGTTGGATCCCGGGCAAACGGTTACCGCACAACACTATTGTGATCAGCTATCTAATCTGACCGCAAAAATCATCGAGTTAAAGAAATATGTGGGCCTTATAGTGGACGCAAGGTCATACTGCTGCATGATAACGCTATACCGTATGTTGCGTCGGCGACGAAAAATTTGATTTTAGCTCTTGGATGGGAGGTTCTTCCGCATGCGCCCTATTCACCGAACTTGGCTTCGACATATTTTTCGGTCTCTCCATCATTATCTGGACAACATTTCAAAACACACGATGAAGTCAAGAAATGCATAGATGACTTCATTGATTCGAAAGATGAAGACTTTTTCGCCAAAAGCATCTATTTGTTGCCACAAAAATGGCAAAAGACCATAGATGCTAATGGTGAATTCTATGATGATTAATCGTACACCACTTTGCTTTAAAAAATAAATAGCTTTAGTTGAAAATGGTCGGAAATTTAGGCATCACATTATAAAATTTTTTAAGTTTGATTTTTAATGAATTATAAAAGATTTTTGAACTTTTGTTAGTCAAATTATATTGAAAATGTTTTTGCAATTTAATTTTTTTATTTTACTGTTCCAAAGGTAGAACTAAGAATCTTGCTTCAAGGAAGAAAACTTATAAAATTAATTTCGGAAAATCGTCAAAACCATTTAAAAAATTGTCAAAACTAAATGAAAAACTCTGTTTTAATCTAATTTTCATATTACTTAATCAATATATTTATACAACATGATCCTAATTAGCTTTTACTTATTTTTATTAACCGAAAATCCTTCAAATGTATTTAGCTTAAATTCTTTGGTTTTTTAAATTGAGTTTAAATTAAATTATATTTTCAATGTTCGCTCCGAAGTAATCGAAAAATATTCCGAATCAACGCGATTTTGTTTGATATGCAATTATCAAAATAAAATCATTCCTGCCATTCTATCTCGCTGCACTCGGTTTCGTTTTTCTCCATTGAAACTCGATCAAATTCAACCGAGATTGCTACATATAATTAACGAAGAAAAGTAAAAATTCTATTAAAAAAATAAATGATTCTTTTACCGAGAAATTTTTGAAATAATTATTATTATGGTTAAAGAAATCACGAAATTACCGAAAAACTATTGATGGTTTTTAACTGAAAATATAATATAATTTGTTTTGACGGAAATTTCTGTTTTTACATTTAACTCTTTGAGATTTGTTTACAACATAATTACTTCTAGCTCTTAAAGACAATAAAATTTTTGCAATATAAATTTACCACTTTTTCAATAATGACTTTCCATGTCTTGCAATTTAGTCATTGTAGGGGCGTTAAATTTCTTATCCATTTTGTGTCAAAATACTGTGACCAAAATTGTGCTGTAGTCTGGAACATATCATCTTTATACAGTCTCAACTCGTTAAGCCGCCACACTTGGTTCATTAAAAAAATGACGATTTAACAAAACCCTCTTGAACCGCCATATTTTGGCGGATTATCGAGGTTTCAGTGAATTATATAGCTATCAACTACCATTAATATTACTTATTTCTGACATTTTATAAAATCTATTAATGTGAGTAATTTGATCCTGATAATTTCTTTAATATTGTTGTCCATTTCATATTGATGACTTTGTCTTAAAACTCTAACATATCGTGTTACGATAGATAAATAAAATTTTATTCATATTTTTCAAGGCATCACTAATTCCTTTTACATCATTAATATCCAAAACTAACTTCCATTATCTTCACATTTTTTTCTCAAAGGGGATCTTACAAAAACTCATCTTACACTCATTTTGGTGGTTTGAAGAGGGATCCACATATTTGTGTTCTTATTTTGTATTGGCGGATGGCGGACTTCGAGGGAGTACCGGTTCAAAGGGATTTTCAATAGTATTTACAACGGTTCCAGGAATTTCTAGGCGGTTAGCGAGAGTGGAGATTTAACGAAGGGTGTTCTAACGAGTTGAGACCATAATTCATGAATTATGGACACTTCTTTTACAAAGAATCTTTTAATTTTATTTTACAGAAGACTCGATTTTAAAGGAACTCCATTGATCTTTAGTACATATTTATTAGTCTTTTAATCATACTTGGTATACACTACCCAGTGACCCAGTACTTACCGACTACCCAGTTCCAAAATTTGTAAAAATGACTGACCCAGTACTGACCCGGTTTGTGAAATTTATTGGATAAGTATTTGGTCACAACTAGGTCAAAAATTAGTAATATTTTAAAAAAAATAAATAGATAAATTAATAAAAAATAAATAAAGAAAAAGAAAATTAAATAGATGAAAAAGAATTTTTTTTCTTTCATCTGTTTTAAGTTTTTGATTCAAAATGAAACGTGGTCCAAAAAGACAAGCCCCTTTTTGATAATACTTTTCAGAAACAGAAAGAGATGCTTTGATGGATATGAATGCACCATTGATAATTGCAACTACTTTAACAATCTAAACATTTGAATCTATGGGTTCAGATGTTGATACAACTTTCAACGTTGAAGGAATATAATTTTGAACACAAAACAAGGACAAATACTCAAATATTTGCAGAGATGTGATGGAGTATTTGTCCATACAAGCAACATCGGCTTCGGTTGAAAGAATGTTATCTATTTTTGGCTATTTGTCAAGTGGTAGACAGTCAAAAATATGCTTTGAAAAGCTTAGAATTCGAACTTTTTGCACTTATGATAAAAATATTTGATTATCTCTTTTATATATATATATAATTAATTAATATTTTCTATTAAAATTATGTCTTAGAATATTCATTAACCCAGTACTTACCAAGTTGTGACTTAATACTGACCAAGAAATAAAATTTTTGGTAAAATTACCCAGTACTGACTTTTTTAAAAAATTTTAACTGGGTACCAAGTATGCTTTTAATAAACCCTTAATTTTATTCCCAAATATATTCAATTTGATAGGAATCATTAAAATTTTTCTGCTTTTTCTAAGTAAGGTCGAAACCGCTTTCAGTTGGCTTTTGATGGACACAAATCTGATAAGTAAATCGAAAACTGCTTTTATATTAAGACCAATCTTTTTTTTTTAAGACCAATTTCTTTTCCTTAATATAAATAAAATTATTAAAAGCGTAACTTTTTATGGTATTTTGTAAATTATGTATTTTGAGAAGCCATTTTTGCTAAATTAAGTACATGAATTGTTTTTAAAAAACAGTGACTATTAATTTCATGGCCCAAAAAAATTAATTCATACGATATTCTGCCTTATTAACTATCAAAATATATTAACTATGTACTCTTCTTTGGGGTTAATGTGAATCAAAAGTACTAGTACGACCATATATTTCACCTCTCTTTATTTCCGATGCTCAATAGACATAAATATGATCCCTTCAGATTGTAAAAATTAAAATGTTACGTCTTCTTTTATTAATTTCATTCATTTTTCTTAAATTTAAAATTCATTTTTCTTAAATTTTAACTTAAATTTATCGGTAAAAGATGATTTATTTGAAAGAAAATATTTAAAAAATGATAATAATCAACATACATGTTAAAAGGGTTCAAGTTAGTCCCGATGGAGTTGAGGCATTAATTCGACTTTCAAACGGAGATATGAGACAGGCAATAAACATTCTGCAGAGTACATCAATGTCATTCGATGCTGTAAACGAGTCGAATATCTACAGCTGTATCGGACAACCACATCCTAATGATATGAAACTTATCTTAAATATTTTACTCAATGAAGATGTATGCAGTTGCTTGTCGAGTAAATAGTTTATTGTCACCCAGAAAGAGTCAAATATTTATTTTTGGTCTTCAGAATTAACCGATATTCGTTTGGACAAATCAATTGCACTGAACGATATAATTACAGAGTTGGTTAAAATGCTTATTAAAGGTTGATTTTATATTATATTTTAATTGATTTATTATTGGGTTGCCCGTAAAGTTTGTAACAATTTTTAATAAAAATTCATCAGCTGAATTTAAATTGTAAAGACGTGTAATTAATCATCAATATATACACCATTTCTTTCTACAATTCTTTTCAATATTTCTTGAAACTGGAAAATTCCATCGTTCGAAAACTTCTCATGTGAGATTTCTCGACATCTAAAGAGACAATATTCTTGTCGTTAATACATAAATACGTTATATTCGGATGGATAATTACGGAGAATATAATGGTTGGGGTAGTATATCACTGCCAAGATCCAACAACTTTTCCGTAGTAAAATAGACATGTGGTCTGGAATTCCCGGAAAAAAGAGACCAGAATATAAGATATCATTGAAAAGAGACTAGGGAAAAAGAGACTAAGGAAAAAATAGACCACGTAAAATGAGAGGACGGAAAAAAGAGACCACATAAAATTATAAAATTCAAGTAAATTTTAGTAAAATTCAAATAGAACTTATAAAAAAGTTCAATTGTGATTATGTTCATTTATTATTAGAGTTTATTTAAAATATTTACTAATTACTGAATTGTCTCAGTAACTGTTTCATTTTTCAAAAATTTAATAGAGTTTTTTTCTAAAATTCTTTTGAATTTAATATTTTTTTCTGAATTTTATTTGAATTTTTCTAAAATTTACTAGAATTTTATAATGGTCTCTTTTTCATGTCTCTTTAACCTTGGCCTCTTTTTTCCGGTCTCCGTAGTCTGGTATAAGTAACACAACAATTTCCTGTCCGCTAATTCCTGGCGTTTTTTCCTGGATCGCTGTCTTTATTCATCCATTTGAGAACATTAATTGTCTGAACTCATCGTCTGGTTGTTTGGTAGAGCTCATAATACATAATTCCTTTGAAATTACACCATATACAAAGCATAACTTTTTTCGAATGAAGACCGACTTTAAGAAGGACTAGTGGTGGTTTGTGTAACCTTATTTTGAAAATTTTTAGATCACATTTTAAAAGAATTAATATTTGTACTGTAAATGCTTTCGAATCAAATCCACTTAAATCATTATTCAATAGACATTCTAAAAAAGAATTTTATCCTTAATATAAAACGACTGTTCAGATTTGACAAATTATTTGATTGAATGTTAAACTGAAAATGAACAACTAGGAAACAAAGATCCGATGAAAGAACTTATTTAGTCTTAATAAAATCATAATGAATGCTTTAGGAGAAACTGATCGACAGTTATGAAAAAAACAATTGAATAAAGATTTATTTTTCAGAAAGCTAAAATTTTTTCAGAATTAAACTAGTAAATCAAAAAATTAAATTTTTTATATCCATTCTTTATGCAGGCAAAACTCTACTTTGCCAACAAAGTTTGTAAAATTTAAAAAAACAACTAAAATGAAATAAAACAAACAGTGATACCAGCGATTAGTTTTTAAATTTTCCCGCATGTCACAATGCTACTATGTACGGAATGTTGTACCCCCCAATGGAAATCATATACAATCTCCTCCCAAATACCCAATCAAATAGAAATGGCTCTATAAACAAAGAGCAACTTAGGTAAATCTAAACCGCTAGATCTGATGTTTAGTGTAGCTTTCATAAAAACATCAATACGTACTAATTTACATACGATTAATGACGTTAGGACAAACGAAACATTAAGACGCAGTTAAACTGTTCTATCTTTAAAGCAAAACGAATTGTTACATTTGTATGGATAGATGACAGAGGAATTTGACTGATTCAAAAATATCCTGATCTCTGGTATTTATTTCTAAATAATTCCTTCAGAAAAATGGAAATAGGTTATTACAAAAAATGTAGAAAACATAAATAAAACGCAATACGGATATTTATTTTCTCTAGAAGTCAAACATAACTGTTGCATATGTATAAGATAAATTAATACACAGTCAGCATATCAGAAATTATTTATTTAGGAAACAGAAAAGCGTAGATTATAAATCATAGTTACTTTAAAAATATTGTTAACTGATGAGTTTATGTACGATTTTTTTAAAAGGAAAAACATTGGGGGGTTATAAATAGTATAAGTTATCATAAAAAGTATGGAAGGTGATACTTTTTCCATTCACATTAAGAAAAAAACATGACAAAACATTTATCCTTTAAACGATGGAAAAAAATCCCGCTCTGATCCATTTTTCCCGCATTTACCGCTGCTTTACAAAACTTCCCGCAATGCGGTATTTCCCGCACGGTCTGATATCACTGAACAGAAAACTCCATGCGATTATAGTCAGTTCAGTGAAAAAATATCATGACACAGAGGACAAGTTATCTTATTTAAGACAATAGCTAATCTACAGTAGTTTATATTTCTGTCCATTAATTTTTTTTCTGTCGGTTCTGAATAAATTTTAGACTTTATGAAATACTACTTATTTTCTATTGCATTTGTTTTCTTTTAAATTCAATTGGTATTATAAAAATACGTTTTTTCCATGTGCGCTTTTTTCCGGTCACGAAGTAATACATTTTTAGTGAAAAATCAGCTTATTTATTCATTAGTTTTAGTCATGTATCCATTGGAGTTTTAAGTAATGTTTTTTGGTAGATGGAAGGTTAAAACTAAAATTTGAGTGTCCAGATACTCTTTTTTCAACGAAAGATTTTTGGAAAGTTGGTCAAATCTAGTCTTCAAACGCATATCGAACAGACAAAGGCTTAATGGAAAGAATAACTCAGTGGTTTCCCTGAAGGAACATTTTTTTTTAAAAAATACTTGACTTCGACCTGCTCTTGTGTAGGAAGAAGTTTTATGGAAAGTTTGGTTACATTTGGTCAGACTGTTGTCATGAGATGCGCAAACAGACAGTTATATATATATATATATTTATATATATCGGCAATTTTTTATAAAAAAAATCATACTTCAATTATGACATTAATATTAACATTTAATGTGAAAAAAATATCGATTTAATATGAAAACATATCAGTTTAATATAAAATATGTATTTAATAATGAAACTACTTTTAAAATACATAGGTAAGCTTGCCACTAAGGAAGAAGTTTGAATAACTATGAATAAAAATTTTACATTTAGATTTTTTTATATTTAATTTAGACAAAATTTTTCCATTGAATTTATTTAAAAACTGCGATTACATATGGAGTCTTAAAACGAGTCTCATATTTACAGATATTTTCTATTGTTAGTTATTTTATACAAGAATATGTCACTGTTCCGGCCAAATTAATCTGTCAATTAAACAGGAATTGTTTTATGTAAAAAGGGAAACTCCTTTAATTTACTAGACAGCTTCGATTGATCATTATAATTTAACAATATTTTTGCCAACAAAAATAAATTATAAACATTCTATTCAGTAAAATTTCCCGACGACGCTAAGATGGATTTGATGATAAAATTAGCTGAAATCGAAAAGAGACTTTCTCTTGGTTGCTCGGAAAAACTCCAATCTGCTGCTTTGGTCTCTGCATTTTATTTAGTTCGTGAAAAAATCGCTGCCGCCGCCAAATAGACAGTGTGGATTTGTTCTTGCTAATCTATTGTGTTAAAAAATAAAGTATGCTTTGTTTGAGTTTTGCTTCCTTTGGGTTTCTGTGTCTTTGGACGTGTCATAATTTCAGTAAACAAATATTAGGAACTTGTGTAAACAATTGAGTTTAATTTTTTCTCTTTTTTAATAGTGATAATACAACTATGATAATTACTCTTTAAATTGCTTCAATGAGTGATATTTATCAGATTTATAAACGTTTCAATGACACTTGTGTATATGATTTGAGCATCAATAATTTGTGATAGTTTGCACGCGATTGTGATGAAAGCTAATTGTTTTGTTCACTCATTAATATTCAGTTAATGTGACAACATTCTCTCTCTATCTCTCATGGAAACCGAGTATGGAATCGATCATTTGTTCGTTTTATCTCGCTCAGGAACTGGACATGTATTGCGATTTAATCTATCTTTTGATGTTTTATCGAGAAGACCAGAACTGGAAATTTGGACTCCTATTCACAATTTAAAAGAGTTTGCTTGTGTTTCTCATAGACAATACGTCTATATCATTGGCGGGTATAGTGTCAAGTTGAAGCGACCAGTACAAAACGTGAAGAGGTAAGTAACATATATTGTAAAATATTTTTTACTGTTTTTTTGAGTAATTATCATTTTTGATAAACAAATTTTTATAATCATTTATGTTAAAAACGAGTTTACAGGTAAAGAACAAATTATCGCCTGAAAACTCATTTTTAAAATAGTATTAAAAATTAGATTAATATGAAAAAATGTATTTAACAGAATAGATGGAACAAAAAAACGTTTTACAAGGAACAAGTGAGAGAGTGGGATCAACAAAATAAGGGAATTAAATTACTATAACTTCAATAATGTCCAAATATTATAGGATAATTAAATGAATGAATGAGAATTATTTGACTTACATGTTAGAGCCATTAGCTCGTAGTTGTGATTTGTTTGTGATACAGTGGATAATTGATTGTTTTCAGAATTATATTTTCTTGTCTGAAGAAAAAATCCATTTGGGAGATTTCGTTCAAAAATTAAGAGGATAATTGATTCGTTGAATGAGAAGGTTGATGATAAGTATGAATTTGAACTGGAATGATTGTTAATGTTAGTTTTAGGATATCTATTGGAAACCGATATAAGGGAAAGATTTATAAAGCGACACAAATAAATCTAAAGGATATGTTTTATAAAGCATTGATGTTTTTTATTCATATCCCATATAGATATTAATTTTTAAATTTCTTTAATTAATATAATATTAATATAACAATACTATAGTATAATAATATTACGATCTTATTATTGTATAATACATAATTAAATAATACTATGATTAAAAAATAAATGATAAGTAAATAATAAACTATACTGTAATATATATGTAAATATGCAAATAAATATATAAAAAATAAAATAAATAAAGTATATTTAATTATAAAATAAGTTTAAATATATTGGTTATTAGGTAGGTCACTACATTTTATTATAGTGCAAGTGGTCAACAGCTGAAAAAAGTCTACAGAAATTATTGTCCATAATATGTTACCATCTACATTGGGTTCGGGATTTTCAAAATGGTTTACAATCTATTTTCCACTTGATAAGAGAAGGAAGACCAATGAAAATTTCAGCAAAAACGGAAATTTTATAAGAAAATGACTACAAAAAATATTTATTTTGTGTGGGCTCATAATTCGGCTCAACATGAATAAAATCACGTTGAACTCATGTACTTTAAAATCATTGAATTTACAAATTTTGTTTGAAATCTGTTCTCAGCTTAATGACTAGAATAAACAAAAATTCTAGTTTTCTTTTTTTGACTATATTTTATTTTCTAGCCATGTTGTTTTGAACACAGCTCAGAATAATAATAATAATACAATAATAATACAGAACAATGATAATACAATATTTGAACATATAAAGACTTTTTGGGTAAGATTCAATTTATGTTCGTTTTTGTTTACAAAGTTTTTTCTATAAACCAATGAAATTACTTTTTATTATTAAGTTGATAATTCTTTTTAAAAATTTTTATATTATTTAATTATTATGTTAGGGTTTCGAAAAATACATGTGAGCACTTTTGATAAAATTTTATATAGGAAAAAATTTTAAATAATTCGTTTGGTAAAATTATTAATTTCAAATAAAATAATATTTAGTTTAACAAAACTTGGAATTAAAAATTATAAATATT
>MQRK01124717.1:0-11515 GCA_001938485.1 Girardia tigrina
GGTCGCGATCACCTTGGAAACGCTTCTGATTGGCTCCTTGGTTCCCTAGCCTAGGCAGCAACGGTCGCGATCACCTTAGCAACGGTCGCGATCACCTTAGAAACGCTTCTGATTGGCCGTAACACTAGTAACACTTATCTTAAGTTTCATTTTTTTTATTTAGAAATATATAACAAATATTAAACATTTAATTTAAAACCAATTTATTCAATTTAAAACTAACGTACATTGATTTAAACTACCGATACAGTTACGTGTTGACCCAGAAAAAAGATTGTTTATTCAGTTTAATAAGACATACTTCAATATATAATTAACGATAATATCTTAGTTTATTTATATGAAAGTTAATATTATAAAAGTTTGGTTAATTACACTAATATTATATAAATAGCGTTTACAAGTAATTATTTTTATTTTAAAATGTTGGAAATTGCAAATTCGATTTTTCAAAATCTCAATGAAACTGATTCAAGTGAGATCTTAACTTCAGTATCTCCGCAAAACCAAGTTTTACTGACATGCATACCTCACGCATTCATAACAGATTTTGGAACAAACCTAGCTTATTCTTTTTATTTTTGTTTAGATAGTTGTGTAACCCAATTAAAAAACAAAACAAACTGTTATCTTTTAAATATTCTAGACAAATGTTCAATCTACTCATCTATCAATATACTAATATCATTTTCTGTACAATCACAGTGGAATTATAGCTCACAATTGACAAATCAAACATTAGAAAAAGAAATGATTTCACAATCTTTTGACATTATAAGGAAATGAAGGACTTCGTTACCGATATGTGCCGGGACGGTGAATATTGCTGATACTTGATCCGGTGGCTTTGGAATGGTCAGAATTATTGGCTTTATTCTGGTCCTTTAACTTTTACTGGTCGGACTATTTTGGTAAACTTAGTCACATGGTGCTCGAAATTTGCAAGCCGCTTTTCCGTAGGTACGATGATAACAACAAGTAGTAAATTTACTATCGCTTGCTGGTCTTGTCTGACTGACTCTGCTTCAAAATGTTTACCTCTGTTGTCAATTGAGTGATCTGGTCAACTGGATCTCCAGCAGCATTGATTGCATAGGGTTGTTTAATCAGGATCAGATCACCGGCCAGCATATCTAAATCATCCAATAATTTTGATTTTCTACCTGTCAAATGTTTCGGGATATCAGCTGGTAATGATCGGAGAAACACATGATCATTGGGTGAATTTATGCGAAGTTGACGAAGGATGTTCTGTTGGGTGGCGATCTCCAAGATATGTGGCATTAAACAGACAGTCAAAATGCGAAGACATTGGAAATTGTTCGGTTTCGATCATTGCTTGTCGGAGATCGGAATACGGGGCGAGCGGACAGGAAGGCTGGCCGTGACGTGCAGGAATTTGCTGGCTTCATTGGTGATTCGTGAAAGTCTGAATATGGCTTTGATCTGTCGGAACCACATTTCGGAACCACACATACACACACATATATATATATCAGAATCTTTATTTAAATTACAACTTTGTTCATGGTACACTTTTGTAATAAAAAGTCCACACTAAAGATTTACCTATAAAAACTCCCTCATTAATGTACAACACTCTAGTACAGTATATTATATTTTCATAATATTCTCTTGAATGGCCAATTATATTTGTAAGAGAATTTTATTGATAAATTGATAAATAAAAATTACAATAAAATTATGTCATTTACTACATTATACATAACATAAACATAAAAATAACATAGACCTCTATATTCTTAATATACAGTTAACTGGAACTGACTAAAAAATTATTCTAATAACAAATTTAGAAGACAAAATTTAAGTTGTAGGGGCGAAGACTAGCCAATCAGAGCGAATTACTTCATTTCTCTCTCTCTCATTAACACATGACCTGAATTAACTCCCGATACACCAACTGATCTTACTCGAAAAGGAAATAAAAATCAAACATGATTCGATGAGTCATCAATAATTTAACGATTATAATAACTTTAAAATATATATTTTAAATGTTTATCTACACAAGACAGATAGAATCGCAATAATGTTAGGAAAAATTAAGTGTTATTGTTTCGATATTTGATCTTGTTGATTTTGTTGTGGGGATGGTTGGTTGGTAATTGATTATTTTGTGGTAAAATCCAGAAATTTGTAAAATAATTTAGTTGCCAAATATTTCCTTTTTTCTTAATTTCCTATTGATTTTTTATGCAATCGATATCATTTATATATATGCTAATAAATATAAGTATATATAAATATAAATATATATACACATGTGGGTAACTACAATAACAATGATAATAACTTGAACAAAGACGTCCTTGTTCGGGTTTTAAACTGAAATTCACTTCGGGTCGTTTCTTCACACGCATAAGGGAAAACCCAAGCGAAAAATTACTCTGATAAGCCAAGCTGCGCCTCTGCTGAAATTCGTTAGTAGAAGAATCTTGACTGCTTTAAACCTAAGCCTGTTGAAGAAATTACAACCATGAAAGCAGAAATGAGGTGCTGCATCCACTTCGTGGAGCATGACTTCCAATCATAAGCCTCTTATTCATAAGTTAAATTATTTCAACATGCTTTAACTAATTTGATACATTGAACTATATGTTAACGTCATCCATGTAGAATGTACTATGATGTTCGTTATCTGTTCGTCACATTAATGACGTTCTTTGTGTTGGAGGAATATTGTGAAAAACAAAAGACATCTGAAGAAATTTTAATTTGGTGAATACAGCCCCTACATTTTATGTGTCAAATAATTCACTAAATTTTATATTTTCTTTGATTGTGAAAGTCAATCAAAGCCTATCAAATGAAAAGCTGATTGTGGGTGAATCAACGAAGAAACATCTACAAAAGCGGAAATAGGAATAAAAGGAAACTTTTTATGAAAGAGTGCGCCGCTTTTTTGTATTAGTTATAAAGGAATTTCAGGCAAGTCTCCCGTTGACTGACCTATTGTTGCGCAGGTTCCGTTTTCTTGATCCTACTCACAAGGATGTTGATGAAGAGTACATTAAAATAGTGACCAAAGGGTACAATATCACATTGTTGTAATTCGAATGGAGGCGCTACCATTTGCTTCAAGAAGTACGCAAAAGGATAGGAATGCTGCTCAATACAGTAATTCCTACAAACAGGGGCAAAAACTTCTCTGGTAATGGCCATATGACTGACAGGTTCACTGGTTTCCAAAATATATATCGACAGTGTGAACCATGCTAAATATCAGGAATTTATTACCGAGCTGAGGAACAGTTGGCCCGGAACGACGCATTATATTATGCAAGATAATGCTCGTATTCATTCAAGTACCATTTAAAATCACAAAACAGTATACTTGCCTCCTTATTCTCCATCAACTTAATCGAGGCATTTTTTGTGAAAATATAGAGGAACGTCAGGACAAAAATGACGAATTACCCGGACCTACTGGCAATCAGATACCAGGAAAGAGTTGCCGTACTAAAGGGGAAGATCGTGTAGTAATTATATAATTTATATAGTGTAATTAAAATAATAAACATAAAACAAAAAATCAATAAGAAAATTGATTGAAAAATTACAATATAATTTAACAAATTTGCCAACATGACAACAATTGTGTTATATATTTTATAATTAAAAATAAAATTAAAATTGTTTTCTTTAATTCGTTTGTTTAAACGAATTATTTAATATGAAATTTTGATAATCAATAAAAGTTATTCGAATATCGATTTTTTATCGTTAGTTAAATATAAATAAATGAAAACTGAATCTCATCCACCGATGAATTTTTATGAAATAAAAACCTTTTTAACATAATGTAAATTGAAAATATTTACGAAATAAAACAAAATTTATATTTTATGTATAAATATTAAAGAAAATAATTTGAAAATAAATCTTATTTTAATTAAAAATTTACTCATTAATTAAAAGATTTTAAATGGTTGTGAAAATTTAAATAAAAAATCGTTTGGATTATTATAAAGAAAGATTATTTATTTATCGGAAGTTAAAGTCAAAGGGTCATTAAGACGTTTTTATTACCAGATCAGGACAATCTGATCAAGACAATCGGTTTTATGAACGTCGTTCATGTGAAAAAATTTATACCGATTGTGAATATAAAAGTCAACTAAATTAGACAGATATAAAACATAAGATTGACCACACTGGAAAGTGTAACACAAAAATCATTAGCAGAAAAAAATAATTTTTTTAATTTATAAAATTTAGATATTTTTAAATATTAATAATTTCTCGAGTGGCCGCTAAGACCCTCGACATAATACAAAATCATTCAGGTGACTGTAAAATACCTTTGTGTAAAATTATAATTAATTGAATTTAAATACATTTTTTTGTAAAATTAAATATTTTTATTTATTATCATATTAAATTAAAGAGAACTCAACAATTGAAAGAGTAACAAAAAGCAATCCATTCCCGAGATCAATTATATTTTTCAATTTAATAACATTTCAAACATTCTCACTGGTAACCAAAAGTAATCAATTCCTGAGAACAATTATATATTTTAACTGTATCTCATTTCAAGCATTCTCACTGCCGTCTAAATTTAAATTTTTCAAGTACCAATCGAAAAAGTATTTCTCTTTCTCCAAACCTAACTTAACAACAATAATCTCAGAATAATTATCGACTTACCCACTCAAGTAATCAATTTTAAATTCCATCAAAATCTTTTGGATTATAGTTTGTAATTTTCAATACAACTTAATTATATTATCTTCATTTATTAATTTTTTTATTGTTAAAAGTAGATTCACTGATCACTAAATTACGGTTCATCGATTAGTTTACTTTTACTGATCGAACTTTTGGTCGCCAAAGAGGACTACAAAGATATGACGAATTATTATTGGCATACAAAGAAATTCTTTTACAGACTGCTTTATAAATCTATGGGGATTGATGTCATTAATATTATAATGTAAAGAAATTTATACTTTTGTATTATAATATGTTAAAATATTCTATTATGTTTTTTAAAGGGTATATCATCTAAAATTAGGTTAAAAAACTATATACAGTAAATTTAATAGTCTCTGAGCTCACCTATGTTAAGTCCCATAATGTATAATGTATTTATAAACGAATAACTATTTAAACGGAAAAAATAAGGAGAATTTTTTGTCAAAAAAATGAGTTGAATGGATTACTATATTAATACAGCAAAATACTATTACTTTAATCTGATGGACTGATAGAAAAGGATTGTTAATGTTATTACGAGACATTAATAGAGTTTATAATTTTCAGCTAATAGTTTTTCTTGTAATATTTATGCAGTTTGTCGTTTTATTTGATGTTTTGATTAATTCTTTTTGTTAGTGGATAAATATTGTTCTAAAATATTCATTGGAGCTTGTTTTTCTAATAATTATTAGATTAGTTAATTAGATTAATTATCAATTATAATTGGATTGAATTTCGTTTGTTAATTAGGTAAAAACAGATTTACAGGTTTGTCCGTCTGAATTAATGTTGTCAGTAAACTTCAATTTATCTTTATAATTTGTACATGGTAATATCGATTTTAATATCGAATTACTAGGCCTTTAAAATTTGAATTTTAATTATAAAAATAAAAGATTTTAACAATGCAAAATAAAATACGAAATTAGTATTCTTTTCTTTCTCTTTTGCTCTTTCTTCTTTTGAAATAAATTCTTTTCATCTTTTTTTAACTATCATTAAAAATAAATCAGGTAGACTTGGTACAAGGAATTTTAATTACACACACAAAAAATTAGAAAGGGTTCAAAGTAATATTAATATTGGCATGAATTTGCAATTAACTGTAAGTCACTATATTTATAAATAAAGTATTAACAAATAATAATTAATAATATGTATAGTTCCGCAGTGATCCAAGCAAAAATAAAAATATAAAGATAAAATATTATAAGAATATCATAGAAAATATTTTAAAAAAGTATATATATATATACATATATTAATTAAAAGAATAAAGTTGGTGGATGTTTTGCCTATTATAATAAATGCATGGGGTGTGATTTCAACAGAGACAGTAACGAACTGTTTTAATCATGCGATAGCAAACTGGAGTAGGGTTAATGCAATTAATAAGGGTTTCGAACCAATTTTACGAGAAAAAAATGACAGCGAAACGGAAGATATTGCGCCAGCTTATGATGATCATTATTGATGTCGAGAGTTTTTTTAACCAAAATTACAACAGATAAAAATAAAATCGAAGATTATGATGATGTAGTAGATTCAATTTATGATGAGCTTGGCTTTGTAGAAGCCTGGCATTGCTTAGAAAAGTTGGAAAAATGTTTTTTTACAGCATAATAACAATGCCCTTGTAAAAATTAATGAATTAAAATATAATTTGGAAGGTATAAAGAAAAAGGAATTAACCAAAAATTACCGATTATATTATGAAAAAGAATAAATAAAAAAATTAGTCGTTATTTTTTAACGACCGATCTTTTTTTTGGTTACCGTCGCGGTCGTTATTTCAAAAATTAACTGTGTATATATCACATATTACAGTGTACATATAGTAGTTTACAGCCACATTTAGAAACTCACAGAGAAACCCATGCGAGCAACACCAGCAATCAGAAGAAACGCTCAACTCGTGTGAACAACACCATAACAAAGTTTATCGTCATTGTATTTTACTGCGCTTATTCTCGTTCCGGATCCGGATCCCGGTCAAATAATCAATAATTTACAGAAGGTCCTAATACCGTGACTATAATATTTACTGTGTTTCTGACTACGGAATTCGTAAGCTAGATTATTTATGTAAAATACCGAATTCGCTATTTTACCGTAAATAAAAATAGTAACACAATGACAAACTAGATTAATCCAAAATAAAATGATGATATTGGATTAATCTAGTTGAACATGAAGGGTAATAAAAAAAACAATAATCAAAAATAAGCAAAACAAAACGCAATTAAAAGACCAACTTTAATATACAAGAAAAACAGTCGAATATATCATAGACATAACATTCACACGTTAAGTAATTATTTTATTTGTGATTATCAATCCATTTATTTATCGATTAAATATATATCAGAATTATTTTGAAGATTTTTATTAAATTCAAGATTGTTATGAAGCGGATTATTTCCACTGCTATTTTTGTAGTTGCAGCCTCACGATTAGTCGATTTAATTTTCTTCTTTCTTGACAGACTGGAAAGCAAATCTTTTACATTAAATCCAGAATCTTTTTCTTCATCAGCATATTGAAATCTTGAAAGATCTTGCTTCTCGTTGAATGATTTACAGTTAAAGAAACAATGCTATCGGCTCTACTAAGTACACTTGACCTATGTGATGGGTCTTCATACATCATTATGACAATTTGCGATAAATAGTTTAACTCGAATACTGAATTAACATAATACATAGCCGTCTTCCACTGCTCGTCTACATTAATATTGTCCAGATCACCGTATCTGATACAATTCAATAATGCATGTAGGTGACTTTCACTTGTGAAACACAGTCAAGTTATGACGAATCGTTCAGGAGATGCGACCTCTTGAATAACCTACAAGAAGTCGCGTACCTTCATCAACATCAACTGTTTAACAGAAAAGACTTTTTGAGCTTATAAAAAAATACTTTTCTCTTCAGCTATAGATACAATTTAAACAACGTATAGGTCAACACCTCGCAAGAAATCACAAACACGCCACAGACAAATAAAAAAAACTATATACATCCAAAAGAAGTAATTGGAAAGATATACACAAGTAAAAATATCAAACAAAATCAGTTTACCTAACTATCCCTGTTCTTTCTCTTTGTGATCATGTTAGCTGCTCCTTATTTGCGTTTAGATTTATTAAAGTTTATCATTTGATTTTGTGAGGGATATTGGAATGATGTTTGAATGATGTTGAGTGATTGTTGAATGAGTTTTATAGTATGTTTGAGACTGGTTGGTGTTTGAAACATGGCATCTCTCCCTAGACGATTGAAGTCAATTATTGTCGAATTAAAAAATTTATATTACTAATTGTATAATAAATTAATTGTTATTTAGCAATTAATTAAAAATACAATTGTTTTGATCATTGCAGATTTTGGCAAATTTTCGAAAAATCAATTGAAGAAACAAGTCATGTCCCAGACGCTGATTACAGACCATTTTAGTCGTAATAAATCTTGTAATACGACTTCGGCTGTTAATATCCTTAATATGGCGACCACGACTCCAATGAACCTGTCAATCAAAGGACCAGAAATCTATGATGGAAACGACAATATGTTGGAGAATTTGATCAAAGAATTCGACAGATATTCAAATTTGATCGAGATTCCTGAAGAAAAAAATATGTTGCTGGTAACTGTTTTTCTTTCATCAGAAACCAGGGACAAATACGAAATCACAGGAGAAAATTATGTTGCAAAACTGCGATCGGCTTTTTCAAAGAAGAAAAATCTGTTGGATATGGTGGGAGAACTCTATCTCTTAAAACTCAATGGAGAAAATCCGAAAAAAAATTTCAAGATGGCGGACCAGTTTATATGAATTTGATTGATAGTTATGAAATCAAAAAAGGAAGTCGTTTTAAAGGACATTTCTGAAGCCAAAGATATTAAAGATGTTGTTTTGAAAATGGACAAATTAAAAAAATGGACCCAATCGATTCAATGGCAGCTTACAATTCCTCACAAAGGGGTACTCAGAGACAGTCAAATGAATGGAATACAGTGACATATAAAAGGCGCAGTTATCCATACGACCGAAACAATTGCAAAAATGAAAAAAATGACAATAATAGAATCAAAAATTCAAGTGAATATTCGAAATATCAAAAGGAAAACTTCGATCAAAAGCATTATCTTGTTAACGGAAAAAAAATTATTCTTTTTTAATTTTTCTTGTTATGAGAAAAAGTGAGTTGAGTGATCCCTTAAGTCCGTATTAGTAAGCTTACTTAGGTCTATCACTATATATATATATATATTTCTTAGGATTAGGTTACTTAACAAAAATTTTTCAAATATTTTCCTGATATTCTTATAATATTTTATTTAGTCATATTTTTATAATTGCTTGGGCCGCTACTTGCATACCTAAAGATTAACTAATAATAAAATATAAATATTGATCACAAAAAAATAAATAATAATAAAAATTATTAAAATATAAAAAAAATAATAATTAAAAGAATCTAAATAATATTGATTACTACAGATAATAATGATCAAAATTGATATCAAAATTTGATAATAATTATATTAAATAGATGAGAACAATCAAGGAATGATCCCAAACGTGGTTTTGTCTTTTCGGTCGGATAATATAATGGAGATTCAAGTGTTGCTTTACCAGCTACATATAGTGCGCTTAAACAGCCAAAGTCATTAACAACCACGGATCATAATTTGTCAACTTTTGCCTCGTCTTATTTCTATATTAATGAAGTAAGAACGGTATTTGAGCCATGATTCGATTATTAGCACTAATAAACACACAAAAACTCGATTAACTCCAATTTATTTGAGTTGCTTTTTTTCGATTACGTTAATAAAATGTAATAAAAATTAAGAGATAAAAATCAGACAGTAAATAATTTTTGTCGAACAACCAGAAACACTCACGTTATCCACATTGAATGAATCAGTAACCGATTGTAAACAACACTCGCATTTAAACAAATTGATTATCAAAATTATCAGATATTTTTACGAGTATTTCAATATAAAAGAAATTTATTTTATGTGAGAAAATTATAATTTTATTTGGAACTAAATTTAATTTGAAGTTAGATATGAAAATTTTAATTATTATTTTTGCTGGGAGAACTATTTGACAAGTTTCAATTATCTTAAAAGTTAATTAGTTTCGAAATTAACGAATTATTAAAATAATTAAATTAGAGTAAATTAAAATTGTTTCAATAACATTTACATTGTTTGGAACGTAATAAGTTCTGTCAATTAAATATTACTATGAATTTTTCAGATTTTATGGATAATTTGAAAGGATTCATAATATTATTAAAATCATATTTATTCTTTTACAAATTATTAATAGCGAAAAGATGCTTCTAGAATCTAGATTAATAAATCACTAACAATTAATATACTCCTCATTGAACTTTTTCGAATATTTGAAAAGAATACTATTGAATAAATGAGTGTTATAAACCCTAGTCTATACTGGATAAAGAAAACAAATGGATCATTATATGTTTTTTATGATTTTAAGGCCTCTAAGAATGCATAATAATATTTGCATCAGTCCAAAAGTGCATTTTATTGTCCTAATTATACTTCTAACTTAATAATACAGGTTTCATGTTAATGATTATAAGATACTATGATGGTAATAAAATCGAAATGTAATGATTTCTAAGGCCAAAAGTCCACATTTATTAGTTTTAATCCTTAAGTTTTAGTAATATGATGGTTCTATTTAATGGTTTTATTTAACTACATAGGTCGCCTCTTATTGTACATGTCATGTACCGAAAAGTAGATAAAAATTACACCCTTCGGCTTCTATGAGTCGTCATCAACTATAAGATACGTATCGTTTTGACCCCGCCGTTTTGACCCGACCGTTTTGACCTCGTTCGTTTTGACTCCGTTTGTTTTGACCCTGCTTTGTTTTGACCCAGATTTGTTTTGACGCGAGTTTTAGTTTAATTTAATTATTTTTTTTATTTTTGGTGGTTTTGAACCCATTTTTTAGTTTAAGTTAATTACATTTTTCTATTAGACGGTTTTGACCTCATTTTTTAAAATTTAATTTAATGAATATTTTTAGGGGCATTCTTTTTATTAAAAATTGGAAAACACGAACTTTTTTTAACAATTTGGAAAACACATTAACGTTTTCTTCAAAATTGGACAAACTAACTTTTCTATGACAAATGAATTGATAAAAAAATTAATAAAAATTAAAAACACGATTTTCAATATTTTTATTGTAGACGGTTTTGAACCCATTTTTTAAAATGTGTTGGGATATTGAGTGGGTATTTATAAATTGTAAACAAGAGGATAAAACGAAGTTTGTCTATTTATAAGATTTATTTTTATAAACAAATATACAACTTTTTCGTACAAAGATAAAATAGATTTTACGTTCTTATCCTATATGGATTTTATATGTTTCGATAAGACCAGGAAGAGATTTCTCTTTCCCAGAATTATTTTAAGATAAATAAAAATATGTTAACGAAAATATATAATTAATATCGACTCGTACGTCGTTTCAATTCAGGCAATTCAGGTCAATTTTCCCCAATTCAATTTTCCAAGTTTTTTCCCAGTTTTAGACTCTGCTTTTTATAGTTTCAAACAGGTGAAACTTCTTTTCTCCGAGAGTACTTAAATCTTTCACTTCTTGATTTAAGTTTTTCTAAATCACCTGTCCGTCTCCTTAAACCAGGTGATATATTTCTTGGGCGTTTCACTTCTTTACTTTTTAATTTAACTCTTTTCTTTCACCTGCTCGTCTTTCACTTTTCCCA
>MQRK01124758.1:0-14315 GCA_001938485.1 Girardia tigrina
TTTATTTAAACAAAGAATAATTTAGTTTTATTTAATACAATTTAATCTTATTTCGTCAAATCAATCAAAAGTTAAACTATTAATTTGGCAATTATTTTTGGAAGAGACAGCATAACTTACAATATTTGACACATGACACCAAGCATTCCTCACATATATGAAAACAGATTTATTTAATAATATTAACATTTACTAACCGACATTATTTATCAATTTTTCAATAGAACATAGAGATATGTATAGATCATGGGGGCCAACACGTCAACCGTCATGGTTTTGAAAGTAGCCCGCGGAATTAATGTTCAAAAACTTATTTTCATCTAATTAATGTTTGAAAATCTAAATTACATAATTTATTCCTACAATAATAGACTATTTGTGCAACGCGCCCATATATTTATCACATTGAATTATGCAAATAAATTTTAACATTGAAATTAAAAATAAAAATAATGATATTATAAAAAAAACAATTATTCATTGTTTTGTTGTATTATTCCACTTTAATTAACATTTAGACAAGATTTTCGAACATTGAGTGAACTTGGAGATATTGCTAGTTTTTTGTCATGCCCATTTAATGAAAACATCGATGTTGAAAGCGTAGCTTTGAAAGTACACAACTTTCTAAGTAATACAAATTTATCATTCTTGAAAGACGAAATCGTAAATAATAAACGTGACATAAATCTTAAATCTTTCGTTTCAGATTATAATTTTTGGAAACTGATAAATAAAGAAAAATATCCAAATATTTGCAAAATTGTCGTACATTTCACTGACTTTGGATTAAAATATTTATGTGAATCAGTATTTTCATTGACGAATGCAATCAAAACAAAACATCGATGACAGTTAACAAATCAACATTCGGAATCATGTTTAAGAATGGCCTTAAGTTATGAGCCAAATTTTGAAAAACTTGCATTATTTAAGCAATGTCAGGTTTCGTCCGATTAAACATTTTTATTTATTTGCTTATTTACAAAGTATGTTTTTTATAATAATTAGTATTTCATTTTTCAAAATAAAAAAAATTACAAATACTATTTTTTCTTTATACACAATAATATTTTTTATTGAAATTTTTGTTAATGATTTTAAATTTTTGTTAATGATTCATAGTCGCCCACAGACTATATTTTACAAAATAAGTAGCCCTTAATGGATAAAAGTTTGGCCACTCCTGGTATAGATAGAACAATCCGTAAAAGAAACGACAAGATAAATGAGGTTTCACAATTTTAATGTATTGAAACTATTTATTTTATATGCAGTTAAAGTTATAATTTATTTATTTTTATTTTCATTCAAGGAAGCGTGGAAGTATCTGAAGTCCATTAGTTTTGCAATGAGACCCAATCGTACATTTGTCAAAGCTTTACATGATTTTGAAGTGAATATCTTCGGAGAAGAAAAAACAAACATCAGAGACCCAAATTATTAATCTGGATTTTTTATTTTATTTTATTACTAAGAGAAAAGATTTTACTGATTTTTTAAGTTGAACATTTGAATTTCAAATTTTCATAATTTTTGCTATTAAACGATTTACAAATTCATGTATTATCGTTTCATGAGAATAAATATTAGGATTAAGTGGATTGGTCTTTTCTTTTATAATTAATGTAAATATAAATAAAACCAAAACTAGTATTGAACACATAATAAACTGTTGCGACAAGGTTAATCAAAAGACAGCTCGACAAAGTAGATCTTTGGGAAATGAGTACAAAATTTCCGAACAAAAATCAAGCACTTGATGAAATTGATCGTGGTGAAAATCAGAGTTGTTGATTTTCGTATCAGACTTCGGCAGAAAAAATACATTTCAGGTGAAGAACTTTAAGTCTAGAGTTTTACTCGTATTTATTTATTGTTTTTAGATTTGATTTATGATGTTGTTTTATACAAAACGATTGAAAGTCATTCTTGCATTAAAACACAAAATCAACTTTCACAAGTGACAACAATGACAACTTCACCAAACCTAAGAAAATACTTGAAATTCTTAGAAACCAACAAGTCTTCGATTAAGAACAATATATAAATAAAGAATTATTTGAAAAAAGCATAGCAAAGATAGATTAGACTCATCATCTATCAGTCTTGGCGATTTGCATCAATGGTGTGTAGTGTTCATTGGAAAATATTGAATGATATTGAAAATGAAGATGAGCCTTTCGTTGTTGCATTTAATGTTATGTTTAGTGATGATGATGAGGAAAAGGTTGAAGTTGAAGATGATGCTGATGTGACATAAAAGTAGAATTGAGAAGGTATTTTAGTGCTGGTGGTTAGTATGACTGATATGGATTGTGACGTCCACCAAATTTTTATTGCTGTTTGTTAGAATGAGTGACTTTAAATTTGTATTTCAAACAATTCTAGATAATTCACAAGAGCCTTCTTATTATGAATGTTTGATATCTGATGGTTCAGAAGTTATTCGAGGGGATTTTTTAGAGTTATTTGAAGGAAAATTTTTAATTATGTGCTGGATACATATGCTGCAAAATATTACTAAGTATTTAAATCTTGTTTTGGAAGACAATAAATAGAAAGTTGAAGATGTTGATGTTCTATAGTTTGCATCAACTAGTAGGAAGTTTGAGGAATCGAAGCAGTTTTTTTGCGTAATATTAACTACTTATAATTCAGCAGTAGACCCTTTTCAATTAATGTTGTTCAGGAAACAGTTTTTCTCTCAATTCTGATACCTTAATAATATTTTTTGATCGAATTTTCACATTATCATTTATGGTTAATGAGTAAGTGTGCCAAATTTGAAGAAAATTGATTGAGTAAAAACCCTTCAAAATAGGTTTCTAAATTTCTATATATCTGGAAAGTAACCTACCAGGATATTCCGTAAATAAGCGCATGCGTTTGTATTTAGTTTTTATGTTTTTAGGTGTTCCACTTTGTCCCCAAAAATAGGCACATGTGCTTATTTTTGGAAACTGCCATTTTTTATACAGAAGTTATTTCATTTTAATTAGTAAAACATTATTTAAACTTATCTCAACTATAAATATGATTTTTAATTTAAAAATTTAAAAATTTACAGTTCACCAGAAAAAAACCCCTAAAAAAATACTAAACTAGTTAAGATATTAGCATCAATTAAAGAAGAAGTCGATTAATTCGAAATCAGTTTTTTGTCCCTAAAAATAGGAACATGCGCCTATTTTTGGAAACAAAAACTTAAAATAAGCGCAGGGGTGCTTTTTTTTGGGTGCGCTTATTTTCGGAAAATTCCGGTAATAAGAAGAATGGAAAAATAACGATTTCACATTGATTAAGAGAGAAATTATTATACTTGTAGAAAATATTTTGCCGTATCTGCATATTAGGGTGTTTGACCAAATAGTAAATGATTATCATGAAAGCAAAAAAAATGGAAACACCTTTTTACTAGAATACAACAGATAAACACACTTATAAATAGCAGAATAAAATAAAACGACAAAAGTGTCACTGATTCACAATTTACCCGTACATCATAATTAAAAATAATGGAATAAGAATTCTTCTTTCCTTTTGTTTGTGCCATTTTTACCTTGTTTTTTTTACTCTAATAAGATAATTAGTTTTACAAAAAGTTTTATTTATTAATCAATCTCTGTTGATCGATATTCAAAATTTAACTCTTATTTAAAATTTACTCAAAAAACTTTTGTGTAATATTTTTATAAATGGACTCTAAAAATTTTATCTTTGGTATTTTATCTGCCTTATATTCTAGACTTTCAAATTTGCCGAAATTAGTTTGTACCTATTAGGCCTCCTTTTTCAATAATACTCAGAAAAATAATTAATAATTATAATATATAAAAACCCTTTATATAATCAACTGCAACATTGATTGTAGGAGGAAAGAAGTCTTTATATTCGTTTTAAAAAATTCTTAGGCAATCTTCAAAAGGATAAAATTTTATGCATGACAGAAGATTATGTTCCACTTATAAGGACATCTTCGAATGTTGAATATATTTTGACAATTTTTCCAATACTTATATCTTAACTATATAACATTTTGCTTTTAAAAATCCGACGGCTTAATATCGAACTGATAAACAAAATAATTAAATATTTATGATAATATATTGAAATATATAAACCCAATTCCGACTTTTACCATAAATTAAATTTTTTAAATAAAATATTTAAGAATATTTTCTTTCAATTCATCTAATTTCTAAGAAGAATTTACCTTACATTATAAAATCTAATTAATTCTCATATGTGATACTTTCTCTTGGGAAATAATGCAATTTAATTTAGTTCTTTTGTTTTATCTGCCATTTAAAAAAGATAAAAAAATAATTTAAAATATCTGTAAATTTTTATTAATTAAATTGAATGTTTTAAGAAAAATATAAATTCATGTTGTTTATTTATCTCAATCTCAAACTTGCTCGACTCAAACTTGTAGATAAAATTTATTTAAATAACAAAAAATATACATCCTATTGTGACCACACAAGTTTTATTTATTTATTTTAATTCTATACATGGTTTTTACTTAAATACAGAAAAAGTTGTTTTAAGCATAAAACAAAATTGAGCTAAGGATTAAAGCGATCGAATTTATGTCAAAAATTCCGTAGAATTTATTGTCATGTCAACAAATGATCCTTGAAGAATTTCCACAGATTGTGTATTTAATTCTTGCAAGCACTCAAATTACTCCCACTTGACGATCGTCACAGCTATGAACTGTTTTAGTCTTTCGGGACGCCGATACTACATCAAAGATAATCTCAATCCGTAGTATTTGTTCCCAGTCAATATTCCGCCCAGTGACTTTTTTGAAGCTTAACCACATAACAAATCATCGTCTACCGGTCACAGTCACCTTACTCAACTCCCATCTCAATGACAAATCGATGATTCTAAAGAAATATCCCGATCTCAGCCGTCCCTCAGTTATAATCGTGCGGTGAGTAATATTACAAGTTCCTCGATCAATGTGAGCAACATTCAAAGTTTAACAGTCCGATCGGATCCACAGTGACATCGTTCCCAATTAATCTAGGTCACTGTCGGATCGAAGTTCCCTATATGAATATTAATTAAAACTTAAATATTTTATTGTTAATAAAACTTCTTTTCTCAGAATCATTCCTTTTGTTGTATTGATAGAAATAATGTTGGAGCAAGATAGGGTCGAGATGCGGCTAAAAATATTAAAATCTACTCGGTTAAACAAATCAGGTAAGCCACTCTCCCATTCGTCGTTCCCATACCCTTAAGTATCAAAATAAATAACACCACTTTGTAAGATTTATTATCCTAATACATTCGTCATTTTCTTCCAGCTTTGTTTTGTGTAAGGAAATCATGCCTAACAATCAAAGCACAAGTTTTAAAAATATTCTTCACAGTTTAATTGTCTGTTTAATTAATATGTCTAAGTTTAATTAAGATGTCTGCTATTTTGACAAAAAAACAGAAATTCAACTCTGGAAAAATTTTTTAAAAAAATATTCTCTTTGATAAAATCACACAATAAATGCTCATTAAACCAATATTTCAAGATGTCTCAGGTATATATATACAAGTCAAGAATAGTCTAAATGACCTTCGGTACTCATTCGATATCCAGGAACTTTAAAAATTAAGTTTCCATCTTCATATTTAGCAAAATGTGAATTGTTTTTGATGTACTGAGAGGGACTAGAAAATACGACTTTTATAAAGTAATCGGTTACTTCGTTTCTAAAGCTGGACAAGAACCTTAGCAGTCATCTGAGAAGTAATTTTTTTTATCATTCATAAGTCGCCTGATTTGCAGCCGATTAAAGTGGCAAGCCTTACCTTCAAATTGGTCACCCTTGAAAATTTTATCCATATGTACTTTAAACAACGACCGTTTTTCGTTTGTATTTTGACTGGGTTTTACTCGAAAACACGGGACAATCAATGGATCATTGAGAACATTTTGTCACCTTTCTGGATAGAAAAAAGAAGTGAACAATTTAGTTTCTTTCAATGATCCACTTTACCATATCATAAAGTCCTTTTTTTGTCAAAGTAAGATTTAAAATACTTTCGAATTTCTACAAACGATCAATTTGTGAGAATTTTACTATTTTTTTCTAACAAAGATTATTGGTATTTTGTTTTGAGTAACTGACTTAATGATGCTTTACAACAGTTGATGAACAATCCGCCCTTTCTTATTCTGAGGAACATAATTATACATGATTTTTGATATTGAGAAATTTTTTAGGATTTCGAAAAATACAAAGGCACATTTTTTAATGAAATTTTTATGTAAGAAAAATTTAAAATAATTCTTTAAGTAAAATTATTAATTTCAGGTAAAATAATATTTAGTTTAACAAAATTTGGAATTGAAAATTAAAAATATTTTACTCTTTGTTTTTTTATCGATTTTCAAGGCTCATGAAAACTACTATATAAACAGCAGCAAATTTAGTTTAGTTTGCCCAAAAATTTACCAAAAACATTTCTCTTTACAATAGTCAAAAGGAAAAGTTACGAAAGTAAAGTTATTATTATTTTGTACTTTATATTTTTGAAATTTATTTGAAATCCTAAGTATCCCGTATGGGAGAAAAAGGTTTTGTTTAATAAATTAAAAGTTTCGTTCGTTTTGGAGATTCACAGCTTTTACTGTAATCTATTAACTCGTTCGAAATATTGATTTGTGTTTGTGTTCTGTCATCAAGAATTGAATTATTATTATTCTACTTGTTAATTTTGTGTTATTGAAAATAAAGTTTTCATAAAAGAATTTGTGTTCATTATTTATATATTTATGTTGGAAGTCCTTACTGATTAATTGGAGTCAGATTAACGATTAAAGATTTGTGTTTTAAAAAGTAAATATTTAAATTTAAAGGCATTAAAACCCAACAAATTGATTGTTCGTGGAAGTCAAACTACAAAATTGTTAAGAAAAAACAACAAATTTTCAAAATATATATTAGAGAACGAAAATCTAAATGGTATTTATAACTAATTATTTTTAAAAACAAAAATACGCCATTTGTTAAGTATACATTTATTTTTCATGACAATTAATTTCGACGGTATAACCGTCATCGTCAGGTCTCAAGAAAGAAATGAATTTTAAATCTGCTTACATAAGCAAGCAGTTATTATGTCATCAAGTAATTATTATGTCATCTAAACACGCTCAATAGGGTTTTTGAGAGACCCGTTTGCACATTAATCTTAGGATCTAAAGATCTGATATAAAGTGCTTCACAGGCCACCCTCTCTCAATAGTTTTTAAAACGAGAACACAGAATTTTAAAATCATTTATTAAGTTTTTTGTTCTGTGTCTCAATTTTGTTACGAGAGATTTTATTAGTGTGATGATTAGAGACAATATTACACCAATGAAAACACAAATTACTACTTACATTATACAATGCAGATCTAACAATAGTTAGTCGTTTCACAATTTCTTTTCTTCGTTTCTTCTCTGTCTCCAGCATTCTCCTTAGGATCTTCCGATGAATTTTGCGAATATCTTATTTCTGTAAGCATTCATGCAATTTTCTTTTGAAAATAAACGAGGGGATAATATTCTCGGCAACACAGGAAGCCAAAAAATATATATCCAATTTCTTTCTTCGTAACGAACAAACTAATTTCAGATATTTCTTGAATGTAACCAGCGCATCAGGAAAATAATTATTCAAAAAATTAAAATAATTTCGACGGTATAACCGTCATCGTCAGGTCTCAAGAAAAAATGAATTAAATTAATTATCATGAAAAATAAATGTATATTTAACAATTGGCGTATTTTTGTTTTTAAAAATAATTTGCCATCATTTTTTAATTTTTTGAATAACTAATTATATTTCTTTTTTTCTTTAAAGTTTGAAATTAACTCAAATCTGAGTTAACATGATTCTTATGACTCGCAATCAAATGAGGCTCAATTTCATTGATTCGTATATTCAACACTGTTCACATAACAAGCAAAATGGTAATCTTTGACCGTGGACAGAAGGTATAAAACCTAATTTTAAATATTGTTCAGAATAGTGACGAACTTTTTTCTTGTTTGTACTACTAATTAATCGTAGCTGAAAAAATACTATCAATTCAAAATAAAATCCGAAAAACAACTGTGTTACACATTATTAATTACTATTATGTTCTCGGACAATTCGGCCACGTTTTGAATCTCAGTAAATACTTTTTTTATTTAAATAAAAAAAATTACTGAGATTCGAAACTTGACCGAATTATACTAGATTCAAACTTTGAATATGAAATCGAACTTTGACTTATCGAAACCTTGGTTTCTGCAGCGTCTTTTTCAAGTTTAAACAAAAAATCATGCTGTTATGGGTCTATCGGACGGAATGTCCGACCGATAATAAATGTCCCGCATCGCTAGACGGGCACATCTCGAATCTCTTAAAAAATTATTGAAATCAAAATTTGAAACGCTCGGAAAAAATTACATTATTAAAACAAAAACATTTCTCACTTTATTCACTATTGTTTGTATTTTAATTATCTGTAAAATGATCGTCCAATTATTTCGATGACAAGTTGCGAGGAAACAACCAAATTATGGATCGTAAAATGATAAAGTAAAATTTGAGTAGAACATGTAAATATCGAGTGTCGAATTCCGCGGGGAAAAATTAAAGTAAATTAATTTAAAATTAAAATTTAATTTTATGAATTTGGCCTCCATTATTAAAAATATTTAGAAAAAGAAATGAGGAAAGTAAGGGTTCTATTGTAAATATAGGTCAAAATATAGATTGAAAATATTGTATAGATGTCACCTTAATAATAAGTAAGGGCCAAGAACTTTTGAATAACCTAATAGTAAAACGTTTGTAGAAAGAAGAACAGACAAGACCTAATAATTCCAATTGATATAACGTTTTTCAACATTTGAAAATGGCAACCTACTGGTTCAGACAAGTTTAAGGTTGATTTAAAAGTAAAATCCTGCATTTTTTAAAAAAATTTATAGATTAAACATACATTAAATTATATTTCATTTATATAATTTATAAATATTGAAAATGAAAAAAATATTTAAAAATCATTTTTGCGAAATTTATTTTAATAAAAGAAATACGGGCAGACTTAAAACATAAGGACAAAAGGAATTATTGTTTCATCATGCGACAAACGCATTACTTTACTGTTTAATTTGTCGAAAATTATTTTTTTTTAAATAATATAAAATTCCCAAAAATCCATTAATATTTTCCTGAAAAACGCATTAATCGTCAATCAAATCATCAAAAACATTTTTAATACGAAAATAAAAGAAAAATTCTAAATTGAAACAACAAAAAACAGAAATAATAATTCGTCATATATAAAACAAACGTTTAATCGATAATTCAATAAAATATTTTCCTGCAAAAGATTATTTATTATAACTATTTTTTTCTTCGTTAATAAAAGCAGTTGAGTCAATCGATGTAAAACTCAAAATCATAAAAATTCTCAAAGACCGTCTTCAACAGTTCAAACAGTTCCTTTCTGACTCCATAAAAGTAATTATTTCCAAATCTCTGATCCCTCCAGTCTCATCGCTACTCCAAATTATCCTAATAGCTTTTGTATCTCTATTTACGTATATGAAAGTATAAAAAACCATTCTTTGTAATTGGAACGAAAACACTGGTTTGAATATTTATGTCGAATATGGAATGATAGATTGATGTATTTCAGGGTTGGAATGTTTTTTCTTTATACATTCAATAAAAGAAAGACTTATTACAGTAAAAATATGTAACAAACACAATCTTTTTTTTAAAAATCTATAGAAACTACAAATGTTAAGAGCACCGACACAATTACTAAGCAAACATTTATTATTTATCACATTTAAAGTCGTCCCAATTCTCGGAAGTTTTTACACCATTTGTTATCATTCTAATTAATTTTATTTCTGAATTTCATAAAATTAAAAAAAATAATTAAACTCATTTTAAAATTATTCAAACCTTTAAAATGTCTCTTATTAAAACATTAAACATACTTATTTTAATTTTTGAAAAAAGATTACTAATATTAAAAATTACCCTATATTATTATTTTTTAAATTTAAATTTTATCAGATATTTAAATTTTCATTAATTTTTAAAATGTAAATTCTGTTCGAATGATCACATATCGCAAATACAATAGAACTACAATTTTCCAACTGGGTGAGAGAATTACAATTTCAATTTCAACAGACCACATTCATAAACAATTTAAAATATTATTAACAGCCAAAAACGTAGTTGCCTTTGTTAGACAATATATTTTATTAAAGCTTCTTGTATATTTTTGACGTATTTCATAGTTTTTTCCATTCTTTTTAGTAGCTAACTTTCTATATGTATATATATATATATATCCATGGAATTTCGAAACCTATTTTTGAAGAAAATCATGCAGTTATGGATCGATTACAATAAATGATTATGTAAAAATTTAATCGAAAAAAACTTATTAAGATCCCAAAATGGGGAAAACGGAAAATTTGGAGTTCCTGAAAAATATTAATTGCAAGATATCTACTTATAAATTATAAGTAATTTATATTAATTTTTATTGTTTTTTAATTAAAATTTTTGAAATGTTAAATTTTTTAAATTTTCAAAACTTTGTTTGCAAAGTAGAGTTTTGTCTGCATAAAGAATGGATATAAAAAATTTAATTATTTGATTTTCTAGTTTATAAATATGAAAATAGAAAGAATAGAATAGGCATTTTAAGTTTCATAAAAATAGCATTCTATATTTATATTTAAGATGCTTATTGTATATACTCATTATGATCTATATTAGTTTCGGTATTTTTGCAGCAATGACGACAGTGGCCTGGATAATCCGCGAAAGTCAATAAAAAGAATTTAGATAATAATGAGTTATATTGGGGCTGTCCATAAATGACGTCAAGCTATTTTTGTAGATTTCAAACCGTCCTCTCCCCCTCATCACATTTTGCCACAAAGCACCTGACCCTCCCTTAAAAATAACGTCACAAAGCTCTTACCCCCCTTCCCTTTAAATTTTTCTTCTGTGACCGTAAAGTACTAAAATAGCTAAAATTTGTGGGATTGAAGCACATGTATCATTCAGTGTTGTCATCGAGCTACTTAACATATTTTATGAGTCGAATCGAGTTACTTTTCTTAAATCTTTCCGGGTAAAGGGTCAAGTCAAGCCATTTTTCATATTTTACATTTCACGAGTCGAGACCATAATTTTTTTACGAGTTCTAAGTCAAATTATTAAATATTTTATGAAGATGAGTATGACTGTATAACTATACAGTCATAATTACAGTTCATTATAATTATTCATTAATTAATAGCAATTTTTAAATTTTTACAACCAATTATTAAATTAAATCTCCAGGTTTCACTTCAGGATTCATAATATCAACAAGTAGAATTTATTTAATATTTACAATCTTTTTAGAATAATTAAAAAATTTATAATCACAATTTTCCCCTCTTTTATAATTCGTTATTTACTTTCTTCATCCACTCAATTCTTTGACGAATTATCTTTCCATTTTTCAGTTTCTGTAGTTCCAATTGGTGTGGCGATATAGGTCTTAAAATTTGGTACGGTCCAATTTTTTTCAATTTCGTTAAAAAAGCAAAAAGGCATATTATTTTCAAAATGTATATTTTTACATAGGAAATAATCTGAAAAAAGCATATTGTACAATGACATTTATAGACAGAAACAATACCTAAAAATCTTAAAACAAAAATTTACTACAAACCTCTTAGTTCCCTCATCATTTACCTGAAGAATCCATTGTAATCTTCATTGGTAATTCGGTCAAAACCTTCGTCAATCAACCTGTTGAGCTCGTCACCATTATTTGGAGCAGCGCGCCTGATGTAGTTCTTCCATTTGGCGAACATATTTTCAATAGGGTTGAACTGGGGAGTATATGACGGCAAGAAGAGAATTTCGTGTCCTGCTGTTTCAACGAGTGTTTTGACGTTTTCACTTTTATAAAAAGCCACATTATCCATAACAATTGTGCATTTTGTAAAATTTCCTGCGTTCAACCAAGTAACAAAGTCTTGTATAAAGTTTGCAAAGGTCGTTCCATTAAATGCTGTGTTCTGTTGCCTGAAAAATTTTGCTCCACCTTTATTGATTACCGCACAAATACTCATTTTACGTGACCTAATACCAGGTGCAGTAAGAATTGGAGTTTCTCCAGAGCGCGCTCTTCCATAGCGGCTACGCATGCAAATATTCACACCAACTTCATCCAAAAAGAAAAAATTACATCATTTTTTGTAATAATAAATCTTGAAATTGGTTTGAGTATTGTATTCGTGCTAACGTATTACTATCTGAAATGCTTCTTTCTGTGACAACCTTTAATCTTTTAAATGTGTAGTGAAAGTTTTTCAAGCTAATGTATATTGTAGTAACTGACAAATCAACGCTAAAATTTGTGTTCATCTCTAACCTCAGTGAGTTCAGAGTATTATCACATTTTTCATCGACTCTTAATTGTATAAATGTCTTCATTTGATCTGTGATTTTGGTGGACATGTGTCCGCCTTTCGGTTTTTGTAAAATTCAATTTTCTTTTTTGTAAACATCAACGATTGATTGAATTGTAGTGCGTGACAATCTGAATATTAAGACGATTTTTTAATGGATTTTCATAACTGATAATTTTCAACTATTAGGTTTCTGACGTCTTTTGAAATTTTATTTCTAACCATAAGCGTTTGTTAAAACAAAATGTTTAAACGATTAAAAGATAATAACGAAATTTAAAAAAAATTGACGAAATTGAAATTAAAATTGATTAAATTGAACTTTAAAATGATGAAATTGTACTGAAAACCCTGTATCTTGACATGGCCTGACACAAAAGAGTTTCAATAAATATTTTCTCATGTTTTTTTGTCTTTTTATGGTGTTTCATGTTTTTCTTTGTAAAATTTTTTTTAATTGTATTTCAAAAAATATAAGAATAAATTTTCTTATAAAATTAAAAAATATAGAAAAATCCTTTTTAATAAAATACTATATTTTAAAATACTATTTATTTATAATCTTAAAAATTTTTTAAAATTCGAATCTTCCACAAAAAAAATTTACTATCATTTTATTTAAAAGAATTTTATTTAATAGTTTTTCAGAAAACTATTTTTTACGAAAATATATATTAATTATAAAAACGTGTTTTTATAAAAAAAAAGAAAAAAATATTTTTCTTGAAAATCATTAATTTTTTTATCGATAGTTATGTCAGATTACTAAAATAAATGATTATAATTTGGAAAAAATAGGATTTTATGAATGTGATAAATAAACACAAATGAAATGTGATAAAAAAACACAAAAAATAAAACTAAAACTAAATTTTTATTTCACTTTCCATAATTATATTTCCCAAATGCTAATTTTTTCTTTGTCATAATAATAGGAAAATTTACAAAATTATTTTTCGCTTTTTCATTTAAAATAATTTGGACAGATATAAATTGTTAGTTCTCAATTTCTCATGAATTATAGACATTGAATGAAAATTATAATTTCGGACAACCAGAATGTACTTTCATCGTGTTTTACCATTTTGTGTTCTTTTACAAAGCATTAGTTTTATGAGCAGTATTAGTAGAATTAGACCATATTTTAAAGTTTCCAAGGATTTTAATGCGTTATCATAAAGTTTCAAAATTCAGATTCCTGAAAATATCTGATCACTCAAAAAAATTTCAAATTATAAAAATTCGTGAAAAGTGATTTTTAATCATTAAAATTATTGTCTATGAAGTTTGATCTAGTTGGATTGCCAATCAGAGTGTTGGAGTTCTTTGAGTAACTTACTTCCCGAGACATCAATAATATTTAACTATTTACTGGTTCGCTTGATCTGAGATATGTGATTTAATTTGGGGGATTAAAGCACATCCAGCATTTCGACTGGCTTCAACAAAGTATAACAGTCGCCTTGATTTGGGCAAAGAATTCGATGTAAGTAAATGCATACAAGTGGAGAAGAATCGAAAGCCGGTAATCTCTCTCATGACATTCATGTTGAGTTTTTTAAAAGCCATAAAAGAACAATAAGAAACACACACTACAAAAAATTGGATCAGTATCCTACATTGTATTTTTGTTTACAACAGAACTGAACCCAGGGAAAAACTTTTTTTAATTTTTAGATACAGTTATATTAAAAATTGTTCTTTTATTTATAAAAACAGAAAGATTCATTTGGCTGCGAGTTAATTTGCGCCAAATATGATATAAGTTAAAATGTTTATACTTTTTATACTAAGAGTTTTTGAACTAATTTAAGG
>MQRK01124826.1:0-13282 GCA_001938485.1 Girardia tigrina
GTGTCGTTCTCATGTTTTCCTCAGTAGTAGGCTTTGAAATTTGCTACATCTAAATGCAAATAGAAAGCGGGTTTTCACCTAGTAGGCTTTGATAATTCAGTCAAAAAAATGTGGGAAGTCGGTGAAATAGATACAGAACCGCAAACATATGACACATTATAAAAGCTTGTACACCAAAACTTTTTTTGGTATGATATAATTTTCATCCGCATCCTAAGTGCATTTGTCGTAATTGTATATTTGTATTCAATTAAATATCTTTTTCAAGACCAAAAACATCAATGAGTCAAATTAATAACTAATTAAATCATTATATTGACAATCGATTCATCTGTTGACACCTGAGCATTTAGTTTGAATCAATTATTAATTAATATAATATTCTTTAATGGAACTTATATATGATGTTGTATAGACACTATAATTTTCTATAATTTTGAAACATTTTAATTAAAAATTATTAAGAGGAAAATACACGATAAAAATATACATTGTTAAACATTAAATAGATTATTTGCTAATTTAAATGGGAATTTTGGTCATATTTAGCTAAATCAAAAATTATGTTACAATAATGCCAATTTTATTTTAATTTAAAATAATTGTGCTCTACTTAGGTCACGCTGGATGTATTTCATGTTTTTGACTTCCTTAGGGAATCATTTAAGGTTAATTTCCATAAATTGCCTGGTGAAAATAAGTGGTGTTACTTGAAAAATAAATTGTAACAAGAACTAAACTACACAAAAAGTCAACGATATTTATCAGAAAGGTTCCAATCAACCCTCTCTAAGTAAGAAAACAGAAAACCTAAAAGTTTTGATTTTAATTCAATATACAAATTGTCAATGTCAACACGAAAGTTTTAAATATTCGTCCTTGAGTTCTTCATGGTATGGAAAAACCAGTAACTTGACAAGTTTTTTGAAGCAAAACAGAAATTTATTTAATAAAAGAATGTTTTATTTTTGGATACATTTCATAATGTTACTAATCATATAAAACATGTTTCAGTAATAAGAATTAACAAATTCATGTGCGAGTGAGAGTTGAATCTCGAGTTCATAGGGTTAAACAACGATCTTCGCATTTTTTATTAATGTCTTTAATTTTTATTAATCCGTTACGTCTAAGGTTGCAAAATACATTTGTATTCAACATTAATTACTGGCGTATAATATTATATTTAAGACAGTAAGAGTTAGAATCTGTTTTTTTATGTATTTACGTTATAAATGTGTATAAACCATTATTCATAAATACTTGGATTAGTAAATTAAAAATAAAAAAGTATTTACCATATTTGACTGACTATACTGTATTATAATCCACACACTGCCTGTTTTTTTCCTGAAAAAACATTTTATAGATCGCATTATTAAAACACTATATGTAAGGAGTTTAGTCCCATTTTGATTAAATCGGTTTGACAAAAATAAACTAAGAACACTAAATAATATATTTACCAAATTATTTTATTAGTTTTCTCAGAATTCATCTAAATTTTAATCATTCTCAGAATTCCTATCAAATACTTCATTTGAATCCACAGCTTGATATTTTGTCTCAATTACACCTTGTACGCCAGAACTATTAATAATCACAACTTTAATAAAACCGTTAATGATTGTTAATGTTGCAATAGTTTTCTAAAATTAAAGAAAACTCTTTTAAAAGTGTCATTCCCTGAGATCATCCACTCTTCCCAAGTGTCACTTAATTTGACTTGAAATGAACTATTGACTGAAATATCAAGAGGTTGAAGAAATTTAGTCAATCCGACCGGGACAACCTTTAAGACAATATTGACGCGTGTCACTAATGATTTTGTTGCTTTACTGAGATGGACACGCATCAAATCATAGATAAGCTTTGAGGATGATGTGTGGAAGAACACACCTTGTCTCTTAATAAAAAACTTCAACAAACCATAGTCGCATTAATTTTTCGTCCATCCATCCTTGTTCATTTGCATTACTAATCCATCAAAAAATGTATCTTTAAATTTTATTTCCTTTAAAAAATTACCATTGGTGGCAAATTTAATCCACTAGAAGAACAAGCTAAAACAACTTATTTATTTCAAACTTGTTCAATGCTGCGATTAACTGGCATATCAAAATGACATGTATTTCATCTATATTGAAAATGCAATCATGATGTATATTCTTTTCCGCAATCTTTGTTTGAAAAACTCAATACTTTTTTTTGTATGACTAAAAATCATTATTATTTATAAACATTATTATTAAACATTTATATAATCGATTTATATAAATGTTTATGAAATGTTTATCAGTCTATGAAACATTTTGTATTTCAAAGATTTTACTCATTGACAACTTTTTTCGTATATAACTCCAATCTTCTGATGTCGAAGCTCAGGGATTTCCGTCATATATCCTAACCGGTTTCCGTTGTCGTTATCCGACAATTATCGTTTCGAATGAGTTTTCAGATAAATATCAAACGCAAAACTAAGACATCCAAATAATGGCATATTTTATTGCCAATCCTTTTAAATCAAAAAAATTTCATTTCACCTTTCTAACAGTCATTATTACTTTTTCGCTGAATATTCATCAAAGACTTTCATATCAAAGGTCAATAGGCAGATCGAAAAACTGGTATCTATTGGAAATACCCCACGACGACATATATCAGTATTATCTTTTATTTTCATTGCATCCACTCTCTCAGAATCTGAAAGGTGATAACAAAATTCAAATTTTTCCTTCATTTTTACTATCTCTTCGTCATTTAACACATTATTATTTAATTGATTGATCCATTTATAAATATTTTTGTTGTTGCCTATTATTAACTGAATAAAGCTGAGGATTTATTTTCTTCTTTCTACGAATCAAAATATCATAACATATAAAAATAACAGCACTTTAGGAACCCTGGAACTTATTTTTATCTCGAAGGTCCACTACAGGGTTAAGTACTCAGGTATCAATCACTAGATGGATCTTCACTGAAAATTAGCTAATTGTTGAGTTTTATTAATATTTTTCTGCCTTATTAAATTGAAAAAAAATATTTATTCAATAGTGAACTATATTTACGAATCGGACCTCAAAAGGATGTACTTCTTAGTAGTCACAACGCACCTAATAGAAGTTTTAAACCATTATTCGACAGCGTTTTTCACAGAAAAATTATCATTTTCCAAATTTGTAATTTACGACAACTGTTTTATATTTTTATGGCAAAAATATCGTTCACATACAATTTTATTTGTTGCTTCAGTTAATAAAAACCCAAATCAAATAATAATTTCTTGATCGACTATTAGTAAAAATGTCTAAAAATATATTTCTGGTAAGAACATTTTCTGAGATTCATTCCTTAACAACAATTACGATTTCACAAATGTATTATATTATTTATGAATACAATCGATTTGTTCAAGTCAATGGAATTATGTGTGCTTTGAAATACGGCTTTAGCTGATTTTCATGACTACATGGTCGATAGATAATTGTATATCTATACACACGTGCTAATTAAGAATAAATGACTTGCATTAACCAATAAATAAATTATATATATATATATATATTAATATTATTAATATATTATATTATTATATTATTAATAAAAAGATTTTAAAGTTTCATACTTCATCATCAGCAATTATAATATTTAATTTGTGAAATATTTGAATGTTCGATTTTATAGATTTTAAAATGTTTTATTTTTCCAAAATATCATTTATTTAATTAAAAAAATTTAAGAATTGCAATTGCCTTACTTTGTCTATTTTGAATGTTAATTAATGGGTATTAGAGTCTTATCAAAACGATTCACAGAAGTGCCACACGTAATATAAATCGAAACCCTTCTGTAGAACTGAAAACTCATTCTTTGAAACAGAAGAGATTCTATTTTTACAGTGTAACCAATGATCAAGAACCTTGCTCAATCGACTTGCTTAAATTATCCTAGTTCTTACATGAAGATTTGTATCTTCAATGTACGAGTTTTTCTATTCGTCACAATTAAATTTATAAACCAGGTTAGTTTGCAATCCACAAATTGTTTTTAAATTCTTTGAGAGGAATCTTTGAACTTCTGATATCAAAGAAACCCCTTAGACAGTACTTACATTCTTGCAGGTACTCTTCTTAAATACTTTTAATCCTTCAAAATATTGTATTTTAATGAATTTGTTTTTGCACTTCAATATTTTATTCTTTTAATCCTTTCTAAACCGTGTTTTTGTACACAAAGTTGTGATCGATTTGTTTGCTTGTGTATGTGCTGTCTCATAAGCGTCTATTAAGAATATTTAAACCATGATCTGTAATTTCAAAAGGAGAGAACAAATTCAAAACTTTGTCAACTAAGCTATCTATCAAATCCTTTATATTTTTCCTCACAAAAATTCTTTAGTGGTGTGTAAGGACCAGTAGATTTTGTCTCTAACTAATTTATTTTTCAAAACTATTGAATTAATGTTTACAAGACTCTTTCTCTTTCTATGTATATTAGGTGTACAAATATGAAAATTCGTTCTTTTACGATTTAAAGAATTAAAATTCCAAAAAAATTTTAATTAAACTTTATTAACAAGTTAAAAACCATTTTTAAAAACAACATTATTCCAATTTATTGGTGATTTATGGATTCCATCAAAAGAGAATTTCGGTTGTTTCGACGCAATCCATTTATCGAGCCATTTTGCACTTCTTCATGTTTTGTGAACTCCTGTTCCGCCAATCCATGAGCCATTGATCGAAATAAGTGATAATCCGATGGAGCAATGTCAGAAGAGTCGGGCTGGTGGGGTAAGAATTCCCAGTTCAGTTTTTTTATTGTATTTATAACTGGTTTTGTAACATCAGGTCTCGCATTGTCGTGAAGCAATATCAGGCATTCGTTTCTTGTGGTCAATTCCTGTCGTTTGGTTGCAACTTCTCTGTTCAGATTGATTAATTACTCTCTACAACGAGCCGCCGTAACATTTTTGTCAGATTTCAGAAGTTCATAATACAAAATACCCTTCTTATCCCACCATATGCAGAACAGCACCTTCTTTCCATGGATGTTATGCTTGGGAGTCATCTTTGGCACCTTTCCTGAGTTTGTCCATGATCTCTTTCATTTTGGATTATCGAAATAAATGTACTTTTCATCACCAGTGATAATTTGATGCATTAATGACTTACTATGCTGTCGATCAAGCAAAGGTTCGCACGTTGTTCTTCGATTATCTTGCTGGCGTTTAGTCAATTCATGCGGCACCCATTGTCCTTTTTTCTGAATCTTTACTATGTCATGCAAGCGATTTGAAATTGTTTACTGAGTCACATCTAACGCGTCAGTTAATTGTTGTTGCGTTTGAGCATCATCTTTATCAAGTAAGGTTTGCAGTTCATTATCTTGAAACTGTTTTGATGGTCTACCGCGGTCTTTGTTGCTCAGGTCAAAATCATCTTCTCTAAACCTCTTAAACCATTTCTGACAGCCTCTGGCCGTGATTGTATCTTTGACATATACTTCAGCAATCATTTTTTGAGAATCGATGGCACTTTTCTTCGACTTAAACATGAATAAAATAACTTTCCGCAAATGCTCTTTTGTTGGAGCTTCGGTGGTCATCTGTAAAATTACAATAAAATTTTATATGCTAATTTTTTTTAAAACATCAAAGTATTAGATAACGCTTAAAACACTCTATATTACAGATAAAACAAATGTTATAGAAAAAAGTTTATTAATGGAATAATATTAGACAAAGTGAAACGAACTTTCATATTTGTACAAAATATATATTATTTTCAAAATACCAATATATAATCAAAAAGTAAAACTATGTAAATATCTTTATACAACGGATAAAAAAAGACGACGCGTTTCGATATAAAAATCATATCATCACGTCAATCCACACACGTATTAAATTAACATATTACACGTGGCTACACAATAATTAAAAAACATTTTACTAGTATATCATTGAATTGAAATGAATTTATTTCATTTTACAACAGTCTCAAACTTCGTACACATTTCTCTCAGATTGCCATTTGGTCTGACATTTCAGTCGGATTGCATCAATGAAATTTCGTATTGTTTGGAATTTATTGTGAAAAATAAAATTAAGGTGATTACATTGAGTGTGAGAAGTTTCATATGAAAGTACGGAACGATAGAAAAAACAGATTGGTTGTTTATCGATAATGGAATCGATCGCGTTCAATATAATTTGCATAAAATTTTGAATCAATATAATATATATTTATATATTTGAAAAGAGAAATAAAAACATTTATTGAAATTAAAATTTCTAATATAATAAATAAAAAGACATATTTTAAAAAATATTTTTTATATAATATAATAAGTAGAAAATTATAGTTAAATATTCAAATTTAGAGATAATTTAGTTATCACAATGTAAAATTAAAATATTTTACATTTTAACAGCTCATAAAAACTGTTTTTCAGAAAGCGTATTGAAATTCGAAATCAGAATTGAAAATTTATCATTTACATTAGTTGATTTTCTATTCTGACACGACTTAAAATCCTCACAGAATTTACTAATCAGACTTGTTTGTATGTAGTCACTAATACGATGGTTGGATATGACGTGCGCCTCTGTAATGTGCCAATTTGGACATCCATGACATAAAAATTTATAAACAATATTAGCTCGCGTCTCCAAATATGTTTTTGATTTTAACTAGAAAAATCGTTTTACCTTCGAAGTGACAGACGAAACTTTTATATCGTTAAAAAAGTAATTAAGTAAGTCATGTTTAAATTTAAAAAAAAGCCATCAGAATATGGCACTTTCACAATTGGTTTGAGATTCTCCTCCAATTTATTATTTTTAATTTTACACTTTTTACTTTCAATACATTCTTTGTCCGATGTCTACTTCAATCGTAAACTTCAATCTTCTACAATCAGAATAAATATTTTTATTCAGTCTCTTCTTCATATTCAAACCTTTGTGAATGAATTTAAAGGTAAGATACTCTGTTTATCAAGCATTTGACAACATAACTTTTGTATTTTTCCTCACTAAAGGTTCTTGTAATTTATTGTCCTGTGTCAGTTCTCTTTATGTGGATTATAAATAACTTTCTGTCAACATCTCTGAGAATTTTAAGTTCTTAATAAAATTTGGAATAAGTCCTTCTTTCTTACTCGTCAAGAAAAAATCAAGAATAAACTTTGTTTCATACTTCCCAAAGTATTTCTGGTATACTTTAAATTGATTTATCGAATCATCGTTTAATTGTTTTCGCTAATTTCGATGAGAATTGAAAATTTAGAATATTAAGATAAAAATACCAAAGAATTTTTCAGAGATTTCTCATATTAATAATACATCATAAAAATTTATTATGTAAGTGAAATTTCAAGCCAAATTTTTCATCAATCGATAGAGCTTGATTATTAAATCAAACTTTTTATAAAACTAATTTACATAGGGACACAACCAGAAATTCGTATTAGGGGTGCAAAAAATAATTTTTAATACATTAAAGATTTCGAAAAATATATATTTAAATGATTTCTTATAAAACGCTGAATAAATATATGTATTTAAATGATGTTATTTTTACATACGAGTATAGGAATTTGAATTTGAGTCGAATTTTCAAATTAATTTTTTAAAAATTTTAAATATAATTAGAAATTTTTTGGGGGTTGCAAATACACCCTCGCACTCCCTCTGGTTGTTCTACTGAATATATAAAACATTTATTTCAGCAATTCATTGCAAATCAATAAACAATTGCTTCTTGATTGTCATTCATTTTGGGGGTTACCCTACAGATGCTAAAATAATGATTCTTTTCAGAACAGTACACGTGCCTTGTGAAGTTTATTTTAAAAATCAATATTGAAAAATGAAATTGGTTATCATTTAATATCAAAACTTGAACTACGCAATATTTATCTTTACATAGACTAAAACTTTCTGCTAATTATTAATAAATGTAATCAAAATATTCTTCCGTCATCATTAAAAAAGTTATTTATAGACATGATGATCTTCTTTCAACATCATTATAAGTGCGATATTTAATTATATAATTTTTGTATTTCCAAGCTCCAAAATTTTTAAAAGCTTTATAATATTTTTTAGTGAAATAGTTTTTGGTGCTTGACCAGGTACACCGGGTAAATTTTTATGGAGGATTTTAAATATTATTTTTGTTAGTTGTATAAAAGAAAGTACCGTTACTGGGTCATAGAAAAACTCATAAAGCAGAGATATGACGTTTATTTTTAATGCAAGTGAAAATAGTTTATGTTCACATTAACAAACTGAATTTTTGAATCGTTTTGATTTTTCCAATCCAATATCACTTTTTTATGGTTGTTAGTTTTTTGTATAGTTAAATTATTTAACTTGATATACTATGCTCACAGAAAAATTTTTAATCTCTAAAGTTTTAAAGGATTTTTAGTTTCTAGAAGTAGTTACTAGAGTTGAGCTAAGAATTCTTAGTATAAAGTATACGCTGAGAAACTAAACTTAGCGATTCTAAACAGGTAACTCATTTATAATGTCAAAAGTTACAACTTCAAGTTTCAAAAGCTAAAGCCTTGAAACTCTAACATGGACAGATAAGTATTAACAAGTTGTATACGAAAAACAAGAAAGTATAAGCATCTTGTATTGATCACGTTGCCATCACATGTATTTGTTTACGTCAGATAAAATTTTAAAAATATGTTATCTGTCAATGATTATATTTTTATTACATATAATAAATTTTAAATATTTAATATAGTTGAATATAATTCAGTACAAATGCTACCAAAGGAGAAACTTCACAATTATATTATTAATTTTGAATATAAAAGATGAATTGAAACCTTCAAGATCTTTATCCTTAGTTTACAAGACTAATTGAAGTGGTCCATTTAAATCAAGAACAAAAATTATGTTCACATTAAGACAAATTAAAAACAGTAAAACATATTATCAATTACAGAGAGCAATAATTATATGTTAAATTTATTGTTTTTTAAAAAGTCATAAAATTTTGCTTAAAATTTTTTAATTAATTTTTTTATTTTTTTGCAAAATTGATTTAATAATTTAAAAAGAGAAATAAAACTAATTTTAATGAAAATACTTTTATTGATTAAAAATTAATGTTGTATGTATTTTAATAGATATCAAGAATTTAATTAAATTATTATTTACAGAAAATTTTAATTAATTTATTGTATTTATTTTTAAATATAAATATGATATAAACTGTTTGAATTATAAGACAATTTGTAAACTGGAAAAAGTAGTTTTTTACCCATAGAGCTACCAAATTTGTCCAAATCATTAAATTCTGTTTAAAAAAAATAAAAAGTGTAAAAAATGTTATCTAATTTTGGTATTAAAACAGACAGAGTAAAATTAGTGCCCTGGTCAGGGATTAATAAGTCAGGATTGTCAAATCCGACCTTTAGGAAGACAAGTCGTCAATAAGGATGAAATTTAATTTTATATGAAAACTTTTTTTTAATATTAAAAGAAAATTAATGATAAATATTTTCAAAATTCACAAAATTAAATTTGCGTCAGAAATAATAATTTTTTGTCAATGGTCTAATAATTTAAAATTAATATTTTTGTATATTGAAAATAAAAAAAAATAATTTTAAATGAACCACACAAGATTGTTGGAAAAAAGATTTAAAACCCATATTCAAATAATAGTCATAATAATAATAAATTATTTATTGGAATTTTCGTTTATGAAAATTATGTAACGAAAATAAACATTAAATTTTCTATTATTCATTGTAATTTGCATTTGTCGATTAAATTTTATGACATTTTGAATATATATTTTCATTATAATTAAATTAACTAAAATTTAATAAGTGATTACATTGAACTTTCATTATTATACTAAGTAATCTTAATAAATAATTTTGTATTTATTGACAATTCATATTTTAATAAATAATGTTATATTTAAATTATTCATTATCATGTATGATATTTGATCCAAATTCATGTCATATGATTACCAATTAAGTTAAGTGAAAATTCTATAATCTTTGGCCTTGTTGAATTAATTTTTTAAAAAATTAATTATTTCATGATTAAATTATTATTATGATTGTAGACTTTATTATGCTTCCGGTCGTTTGGAGCGAGTAACCGGTCAAAGAAATCAATACAGATTTGTAAATCGTGAAGAATCAATTGATTTCAATCGAAGAAACAAACGAAAAACACAAAAGTTTTCGTTAGACAATCATCAAATTGGAACCAATAATCTTTTGAATACAGATGTTACTAACTCGGGCCAGTTAACATTTATATCAAAATCATCAGTTATAAAAAATTCGAAAATCTATTGTAGTAATTCTACAGTATCTAGTCATTCTTTGATCCATCAGCTTATCTAATTCTACTACATTTAAACAAAAAAAAGATTCTTTATCATTTGCCAAATTGACACTCTAGAAATGTTTTCAATTTCATTCAAAGTCTTTCTGATTTATATACGATTTTATACATTTTAAAAAGAGCATCAGTCGAGTATTATAATTACCAAAGTGTAATTGATAATCCTTGATATGATGAAGTGCATTTTATAAATAAGTAACCAATCGATCGATAATAACTAGTTGCTAATTAGCTTCAATATCGTTCTGTGAAACAATAAGATGAATGTCTAAAACATTAGACACACACGTACATATACACACACAGAAATACACCCCAGACACACATACAAATCTGCCTATTCATCACGGTGTCCTATGCTGTAATAACTCGCAATTAAATGAACCAAAGTTCAAAATATCCAGATATATTTTCAAATTTTAGATAGCGATCATCAATCGTTTTAATCTACAAAACTAATTTTATTGATTATTAAATCAATAAATAATAATTCTGTTGCATAATATGGTTGTGTATTGTGGATATTTAAGCTGAAACAGCTTAATTAAACCATTTTTCGATATTATATATGTATTACATATATAATATGCTCAAAAAACGATTCTTTGTGCTAAATTATTTTTAATTATTTTTTTTCTAAAAGATTATTTGATTATGTTCACATTTTTGATTTTGTAATATATTTTGATTTTTTTGATTTTCTGTTTTTTTTAAAAAAATAATTAATACGAAATTAAAATGTTTTTTGAAATGTTATTATTGTAACAACATTATCGTCGGATGAGTGATCATAATACTTCCGGTCTTATATAATCACATAAACATGTGAAGTCATATCGATTAATTATTGTGAAGAAAATACTTTATTTTATAATGATAATTTGTGCTGGTTTGTGTCTGTGTTGAACAGAAAATCGCGTCCGTATTATTTGAAATCGGTTCGTTCAAAACGGATATGTGATGCAAAATAAATTTCGAAATACAAGAAATTATTTTAAGACTTTCTTCTTTTTACAAAACAATTATTGTATTTCTTTTCTATATGATATTGTCGTAGATTAAAATGAGAATTTCGGCAAATTATCAGAGAAAATTGTGTCATTTTTATTTTGAAATTGCATTTCTACGGTTTACAGTTTTTAAAAATTAATTGTAACACAAGAACATTCGTTCCTTTAACAGGTTCATTTCTTCAATTTGTAACAGGTGAATCTTTGTTGTCACAAAAATTATATTTCATAATCTACAAGATCATATAATGTGTTGTGTCATTTTATATCATAAGTTCTAGAATTTCAATTATTTATTTAGATTCCATCATTTTGATTTCATTAATCATATAAATATTATGAAAGCGAAAGAATAACCACGCCTAAGACCTTTTGAAATGACAACTTAGAAATTTTTGATCTAAGATAAAGTTAGTAAATGTTAGTAAGTGTTGTAACATGGACCAAGGTGTAATATATGATTGCGAGTCAAAGGGCTTTATGAAACCCCACGGCGAAATTAATGTAAAGGTTCATTTAGGTGTGCTGTGATGTGATCTTGTCCGGTTTTTCAGTACGAGTGCAACATCAACCCGTCTGAAGGTGTTCGCATCTGGACGGAGTTTAAGCGATCGTGTAAAGACCCGAAAGATGGTGAACTATGCTTGTGCAGGTTGAAGTCAGAGGAAACTATGATGGAGGACCGCCGCGGTTCTGACGTGCAAATCGATCGTCGGACATGAGTATAGGGGCAAAAGACTAATCGAACCATCTAGTAGCTGCTTCCTTCCGAAGTTTCCCTCAGGATAGCTGGTGTTTATGATTCCGTAGTTGAACCTGGTAAGACGAATGATTAGAAGTATTGGGGGCGAAATGCTTATACTCAACTTATTCACTAACTTTAAATGGGTTCGAAGTGCACCTCTCTTTAATATTTTTGTTGGAGGTGTACATCGAATACAAATGCATAGTGGGTCATTTTTTGTAAGCAGAACTGGCGATGTGGGATGAACCAAATATATTATACGCTACTTATTAGGATAAATTTGTTCAAAACTATTTCTAATAAATAGTTTGAAAAAGTAAATAATTACCCTTAACTCATTACCTCCCATAATTCTATAAACTAAAATTTTTTTGGTACTTTGTTTTCTAGCATAAAACAGCATTAGAAACACACTGGAATGATCAAAATAACATTTTAAATAGAAATAAGCGAGATATTGGGTGATCTCATATGAGATAGCTGGGATGATACAATTGCAATAACCATATACTCCGTTCAATCCACCAATCATGTTTATCAACACTTCCCATATGTGCGCTGTAATTTTTGAACACATGAGGTTGAGAAACTGAATCCTTTGCTTTGCATTCCTTCAGCCAACGTTGCACTTTTTGAAGATGTTCCACTGTATCATAATTAGTTCCAATAGTGACACATGTATTATCAAGCCATCTTACGAAAAGAATTTCTTCATTGGTGTCAAATCTAAAGCTGTATGTTCCTCGTTTTTGCTTTTTCAGTTCTTTTGCTTCAATCAAAGGACACTTCTTTAGCCTGTTCTCGCGCACACTTCCAGTTGCTTGAAAGCCGAGTTCTCGGAGATGAACCAGTAACTCATATCCGGTAAATAAGTTATCAAAGAAGACACTATATGATTGTGGCTTTTCTACGACATCTGTCATGTTCAATACAACTTTTGATCCAAGCAGTAAGTCTGCGCGGTTGTCATCAGATGAGCTCTTGCCACAATAAAGATCTAAATTGTAGCTGTGAGGAATATTTTAAATTTGGTATGTTGAAATTGGTTTGTTGAATTTTGTATGTTGAGTTTAGTATTTGGAAATGTGTTTCTCCCACCCAGATGGTAAATTGATATTTTAGATGTTC
>MQRK01124827.1:0-13421 GCA_001938485.1 Girardia tigrina
GTGTCGTTCTCATGTTTTCCTCAGTAGTAGGCTTTGAAATTTGCTACATCTAAATGCAAATAGAAAGCGGGTTTTCACCTAGTAGGCTTTGATAATTCAGTCAAAAAAATGTGGGAAGTCGGTGAAATAGATACAGAACCGCAAACATATGACACATTATAAAAGCTTGTACACCAAAACTTTTTTTGGTATGATATAATTTTCATCCGCATCCTAAGTGCATTTGTCGTAATTGTATATTTGTATTCAATTAAATATCTTTTTCAAGACCAAAAACATCAATGAGTCAAATTAATAACTAATTAAATCATTATATTGACAATCGATTCATCTGTTGACACCTGAGCATTTAGTTTGAATCAATTATTAATTAATATAATATTCTTTAATGGAACTTATATATGATGTTGTATAGACACTATAATTTTCTATAATTTTGAAACATTTTAATTAAAAATTATTAAGAGGAAAATACACGATAAAAATATACATTGTTAAACATTAAATAGATTATTTGCTAATTTAAATGGGAATTTTGGTCATATTTAGCTAAATCAAAAATTATGTTACAATAATGCCAATTTTATTTTAATTTAAAATAATTGTGCTCTACTTAGGTCACGCTGGATGTATTTCATGTTTTTGACTTCCTTAGGGAATCATTTAAGGTTAATTTCCATAAATTGCCTGGTGAAAATAAGTGGTGTTACTTGAAAAATAAATTGTAACAAGAACTAAACTACACAAAAAGTCAACGATATTTATCAGAAAGGTTCCAATCAACCCTCTCTAAGTAAGAAAACAGAAAACCTAAAAGTTTTGATTTTAATTCAATATACAAATTGTCAATGTCAACACGAAAGTTTTAAATATTCGTCCTTGAGTTCTTCATGGTATGGAAAAACCAGTAACTTGACAAGTTTTTTGAAGCAAAACAGAAATTTATTTAATAAAAGAATGTTTTATTTTTGGATACATTTCATAATGTTACTAATCATATAAAACATGTTTCAGTAATAAGAATTAACAAATTCATGTGCGAGTGAGAGTTGAATCTCGAGTTCATAGGGTTAAACAACGATCTTCGCATTTTTTATTAATGTCTTTAATTTTTATTAATCCGTTACGTCTAAGGTTGCAAAATACATTTGTATTCAACATTAATTACTGGCGTATAATATTATATTTAAGACAGTAAGAGTTAGAATCTGTTTTTTTATGTATTTACGTTATAAATGTGTATAAACCATTATTCATAAATACTTGGATTAGTAAATTAAAAATAAAAAAGTATTTACCATATTTGACTGACTATACTGTATTATAATCCACACACTGCCTGTTTTTTTCCTGAAAAAACATTTTATAGATCGCATTATTAAAACACTATATGTAAGGAGTTTAGTCCCATTTTGATTAAATCGGTTTGACAAAAATAAACTAAGAACACTAAATAATATATTTACCAAATTATTTTATTAGTTTTCTCAGAATTCATCTAAATTTTAATCATTCTCAGAATTCCTATCAAATACTTCATTTGAATCCACAGCTTGATATTTTGTCTCAATTACACCTTGTACGCCAGAACTATTAATAATCACAACTTTAATAAAACCGTTAATGATTGTTAATGTTGCAATAGTTTTCTAAAATTAAAGAAAACTCTTTTAAAAGTGTCATTCCCTGAGATCATCCACTCTTCCCAAGTGTCACTTAATTTGACTTGAAATGAACTATTGACTGAAATATCAAGAGGTTGAAGAAATTTAGTCAATCCGACCGGGACAACCTTTAAGACAATATTGACGCGTGTCACTAATGATTTTGTTGCTTTACTGAGATGGACACGCATCAAATCATAGATAAGCTTTGAGGATGATGTGTGGAAGAACACACCTTGTCTCTTAATAAAAAACTTCAACAAACCATAGTCGCATTAATTTTTCGTCCATCCATCCTTGTTCATTTGCATTACTAATCCATCAAAAAATGTATCTTTAAATTTTATTTCCTTTAAAAAATTACCATTGGTGGCAAATTTAATCCACTAGAAGAACAAGCTAAAACAACTTATTTATTTCAAACTTGTTCAATGCTGCGATTAACTGGCATATCAAAATGACATGTATTTCATCTATATTGAAAATGCAATCATGATGTATATTCTTTTCCGCAATCTTTGTTTGAAAAACTCAATACTTTTTTTTGTATGACTAAAAATCATTATTATTTATAAACATTATTATTAAACATTTATATAATCGATTTATATAAATGTTTATGAAATGTTTATCAGTCTATGAAACATTTTGTATTTCAAAGATTTTACTCATTGACAACTTTTTTCGTATATAACTCCAATCTTCTGATGTCGAAGCTCAGGGATTTCCGTCATATATCCTAACCGGTTTCCGTTGTCGTTATCCGACAATTATCGTTTCGAATGAGTTTTCAGATAAATATCAAACGCAAAACTAAGACATCCAAATAATGGCATATTTTATTGCCAATCCTTTTAAATCAAAAAAATTTCATTTAATGACTGTTAGTCATTATTACTTTTTTGCTGAATATTCATCAAAGACTTTCATATCAAAGGTCAATAGGCAGATCGAAAAACTGGTATCTATTGGAAATACCCCACGACGACATATATCAGTATTATCTTTTATTTATTATTATTACTTTAGTCATTATTACTTTTTCGCTGAATATTCATCAAAGACTTTCACATCAAAGGTCAATAGGCAGATCGAAAAACTGGTATCTATTGGAAATACCCCACGACGACATATATCAGTATTATCTTTTATTTTCATTGCATCCACTCTCTCAGAATCTGAAAGGTGATAACAAAATTCAAATTTTTCCTTCATTTTTACTATCTCTTCGTCATTTAACACATTATTATTTAATTGATTGATCCATTTATAAATATTTTTGTTGTTGCCTATTATTAACTGAATAAAGCTGAGGATTTATTTTCTTCTTTCTACGAATCAAAATATCATAACATATAAAAATAACAGCACTTTAGGAACCCTGGAACTTATTTTTATCTCGAAGGTCCACTACAGGGTTAAGTACTCAGGTATCAATCACTAGATGGATCTTCACTGAAAATTAGCTAATTGTTGAGTTTTATTAATATTTTTCTGCCTTATTAAATTGAAAAAAAATATTTATTCAATAGTGAACTATATTTACGAATCGGACCTCAAAAGGATGTACTTCTTAGTAGTCACAACGCACCTAATAGAAGTTTTAAACCATTATTCGACAGCGTTTTTCACAGAAAAATTATCATTTTCCAAATTTGTAATTTACGACAACTGTTTTATATTTTTATGGCAAAAATATCGTTCACATACAATTTTATTTGTTGCTTCAGTTAATAAAAACCCAAATCAAATAATAATTTCTTGATCGACTATTAGTAAAAATGTCTAAAAATATATTTCTGGTAAGAACATTTTCTGAGATTCATTCCTTAACAACAATTACGATTTCACAAATGTATTATATTATTTATGAATACAATCGATTTGTTCAAGTCAATGGAATTATGTGTGCTTTGAAATACGGCTTTAGCTGATTTTCATGACTACATGGTCGATAGATAATTGTATATCTATACACACGTGCTAATTAAGAATAAATGACTTGCATTAACCAATAAATAAATTATATATATATATATATATTAATATTATTAATATATTATATTATTATATTATTAATAAAAAGATTTTAAAGTTTCATACTTCATCATCAGCAATTATAATATTTAATTTGTGAAATATTTGAATGTTCGATTTTATAGATTTTAAAATGTTTTATTTTTCCAAAATATCATTTATTTAATTAAAAAAATTTAAGAATTGCAATTGCCTTACTTTGTCTATTTTGAATGTTAATTAATGGGTATTAGAGTCTTATCAAAACGATTCACAGAAGTGCCACACGTAATATAAATCGAAACCCTTCTGTAGAACTGAAAACTCATTCTTTGAAACAGAAGAGATTCTATTTTTACAGTGTAACCAATGATCAAGAACCTTGCTCAATCGACTTGCTTAAATTATCCTAGTTCTTACATGAAGATTTGTATCTTCAATGTACGAGTTTTTCTATTCGTCACAATTAAATTTATAAACCAGGTTAGTTTGCAATCCACAAATTGTTTTTAAATTCTTTGAGAGGAATCTTTGAACTTCTGATATCAAAGAAACCCCTTAGACAGTACTTACATTCTTGCAGGTACTCTTCTTAAATACTTTTAATCCTTCAAAATATTGTATTTTAATGAATTTGTTTTTGCACTTCAATATTTTATTCTTTTAATCCTTTCTAAACCGTGTTTTTGTACACAAAGTTGTGATCGATTTGTTTGCTTGTGTATGTGCTGTCTCATAAGCGTCTATTAAGAATATTTAAACCATGATCTGTAATTTCAAAAGGAGAGAACAAATTCAAAACTTTGTCAACTAAGCTATCTATCAAATCCTTTATATTTTTCCTCACAAAAATTCTTTAGTGGTGTGTAAGGACCAGTAGATTTTGTCTCTAACTAATTTATTTTTCAAAACTATTGAATTAATGTTTACAAGACTCTTTCTCTTTCTATGTATATTAGGTGTACAAATATGAAAATTCGTTCTTTTACGATTTAAAGAATTAAAATTCCAAAAAAATTTTAATTAAACTTTATTAACAAGTTAAAAACCATTTTTAAAAACAACATTATTCCAATTTATTGGTGATTTATGGATTCCATCAAAAGAGAATTTCGGTTGTTTCGACGCAATCCATTTATCGAGCCATTTTGCACTTCTTCATGTTTTGTGAACTCCTGTTCCGCCAATCCATGAGCCATTGATCGAAATAAGTGATAATCCGATGGAGCAATGTCAGAAGAGTCGGGCTGGTGGGGTAAGAATTCCCAGTTCAGTTTTTTTATTGTATTTATAACTGGTTTTGTAACATCAGGTCTCGCATTGTCGTGAAGCAATATCAGGCATTCGTTTCTTGTGGTCAATTCCTGTCGTTTGGTTGCAACTTCTCTGTTCAGATTGATTAATTACTCTCTACAACGAGCCGCCGTAACATTTTTGTCAGATTTCAGAAGTTCATAATACAAAATACCCTTCTTATCCCACCATATGCAGAACAGCACCTTCTTTCCATGGATGTTATGCTTGGGAGTCATCTTTGGCACCTTTCCTGAGTTTGTCCATGATCTCTTTCATTTTGGATTATCGAAATAAATGTACTTTTCATCACCAGTGATAATTTGATGCATTAATGACTTACTATGCTGTCGATCAAGCAAAGGTTCGCACGTTGTTCTTCGATTATCTTGCTGGCGTTTAGTCAATTCATGCGGCACCCATTGTCCTTTTTTCTGAATCTTTACTATGTCATGCAAGCGATTTGAAATTGTTTACTGAGTCACATCTAACGCGTCAGTTAATTGTTGTTGCGTTTGAGCATCATCTTTATCAAGTAAGGTTTGCAGTTCATTATCTTGAAACTGTTTTGATGGTCTACCGCGGTCTTTGTTGCTCAGGTCAAAATCATCTTCTCTAAACCTCTTAAACCATTTCTGACAGCCTCTGGCCGTGATTGTATCTTTGACATATACTTCAGCAATCATTTTTTGAGAATCGATGGCACTTTTCTTCGACTTAAACATGAATAAAATAACTTTCCGCAAATGCTCTTTTGTTGGAGCTTCGGTGGTCATCTGTAAAATTACAATAAAATTTTATATGCTAATTTTTTTTAAAACATCAAAGTATTAGATAACGCTTAAAACACTCTATATTACAGATAAAACAAATGTTATAGAAAAAAGTTTATTAATGGAATAATATTAGACAAAGTGAAACGAACTTTCATATTTGTACAAAATATATATTATTTTCAAAATACCAATATATAATCAAAAAGTAAAACTATGTAAATATCTTTATACAACGGATAAAAAAAGACGACGCGTTTCGATATAAAAATCATATCATCACGTCAATCCACACACGTATTAAATTAACATATTACACGTGGCTACACAATAATTAAAAAACATTTTACTAGTATATCATTGAATTGAAATGAATTTATTTCATTTTACAACAGTCTCAAACTTCGTACACATTTCTCTCAGATTGCCATTTGGTCTGACATTTCAGTCGGATTGCATCAATGAAATTTCGTATTGTTTGGAATTTATTGTGAAAAATAAAATTAAGGTGATTACATTGAGTGTGAGAAGTTTCATATGAAAGTACGGAACGATAGAAAAAACAGATTGGTTGTTTATCGATAATGGAATCGATCGCGTTCAATATAATTTGCATAAAATTTTGAATCAATATAATATATATTTATATATTTGAAAAGAGAAATAAAAACATTTATTGAAATTAAAATTTCTAATATAATAAATAAAAAGACATATTTTAAAAAATATTTTTTATATAATATAATAAGTAGAAAATTATAGTTAAATATTCAAATTTAGAGATAATTTAGTTATCACAATGTAAAATTAAAATATTTTACATTTTAACAGCTCATAAAAACTGTTTTTCAGAAAGCGTATTGAAATTCGAAATCAGAATTGAAAATTTATCATTTACATTAGTTGATTTTCTATTCTGACACGACTTAAAATCCTCACAGAATTTACTAATCAGACTTGTTTGTATGTAGTCACTAATACGATGGTTGGATATGACGTGCGCCTCTGTAATGTGCCAATTTGGACATCCATGACATAAAAATTTATAAACAATATTAGCTCGCGTCTCCAAATATGTTTTTGATTTTAACTAGAAAAATCGTTTTACCTTCGAAGTGACAGACGAAACTTTTATATCGTTAAAAAAGTAATTAAGTAAGTCATGTTTAAATTTAAAAAAAAGCCATCAGAATATGGCACTTTCACAATTGGTTTGAGATTCTCCTCCAATTTATTATTTTTAATTTTACACTTTTTACTTTCAATACATTCTTTGTCCGATGTCTACTTCAATCGTAAACTTCAATCTTCTACAATCAGAATAAATATTTTTATTCAGTCTCTTCTTCATATTCAAACCTTTGTGAATGAATTTAAAGGTAAGATACTCTGTTTATCAAGCATTTGACAACATAACTTTTGTATTTTTCCTCACTAAAGGTTCTTGTAATTTATTGTCCTGTGTCAGTTCTCTTTATGTGGATTATAAATAACTTTCTGTCAACATCTCTGAGAATTTTAAGTTCTTAATAAAATTTGGAATAAGTCCTTCTTTCTTACTCGTCAAGAAAAAATCAAGAATAAACTTTGTTTCATACTTCCCAAAGTATTTCTGGTATACTTTAAATTGATTTATCGAATCATCGTTTAATTGTTTTCGCTAATTTCGATGAGAATTGAAAATTTAGAATATTAAGATAAAAATACCAAAGAATTTTTCAGAGATTTCTCATATTAATAATACATCATAAAAATTTATTATGTAAGTGAAATTTCAAGCCAAATTTTTCATCAATCGATAGAGCTTGATTATTAAATCAAACTTTTTATAAAACTAATTTACATAGGGACACAACCAGAAATTCGTATTAGGGGTGCAAAAAATAATTTTTAATACATTAAAGATTTCGAAAAATATATATTTAAATGATTTCTTATAAAACGCTGAATAAATATATGTATTTAAATGATGTTATTTTTACATACGAGTATAGGAATTTGAATTTGAGTCGAATTTTCAAATTAATTTTTTAAAAATTTTAAATATAATTAGAAATTTTTTGGGGGTTGCAAATACACCCTCGCACTCCCTCTGGTTGTTCTACTGAATATATAAAACATTTATTTCAGCAATTCATTGCAAATCAATAAACAATTGCTTCTTGATTGTCATTCATTTTGGGGGTTACCCTACAGATGCTAAAATAATGATTCTTTTCAGAACAGTACACGTGCCTTGTGAAGTTTATTTTAAAAATCAATATTGAAAAATGAAATTGGTTATCATTTAATATCAAAACTTGAACTACGCAATATTTATCTTTACATAGACTAAAACTTTCTGCTAATTATTAATAAATGTAATCAAAATATTCTTCCGTCATCATTAAAAAAGTTATTTATAGACATGATGATCTTCTTTCAACATCATTATAAGTGCGATATTTAATTATATAATTTTTGTATTTCCAAGCTCCAAAATTTTTAAAAGCTTTATAATATTTTTTAGTGAAATAGTTTTTGGTGCTTGACCAGGTACACCGGGTAAATTTTTATGGAGGATTTTAAATATTATTTTTGTTAGTTGTATAAAAGAAAGTACCGTTACTGGGTCATAGAAAAACTCATAAAGCAGAGATATGACGTTTATTTTTAATGCAAGTGAAAATAGTTTATGTTCACATTAACAAACTGAATTTTTGAATCGTTTTGATTTTTCCAATCCAATATCACTTTTTTATGGTTGTTAGTTTTTTGTATAGTTAAATTATTTAACTTGATATACTATGCTCACAGAAAAATTTTTAATCTCTAAAGTTTTAAAGGATTTTTAGTTTCTAGAAGTAGTTACTAGAGTTGAGCTAAGAATTCTTAGTATAAAGTATACGCTGAGAAACTAAACTTAGCGATTCTAAACAGGTAACTCATTTATAATGTCAAAAGTTACAACTTCAAGTTTCAAAAGCTAAAGCCTTGAAACTCTAACATGGACAGATAAGTATTAACAAGTTGTATACGAAAAACAAGAAAGTATAAGCATCTTGTATTGATCACGTTGCCATCACATGTATTTGTTTACGTCAGATAAAATTTTAAAAATATGTTATCTGTCAATGATTATATTTTTATTACATATAATAAATTTTAAATATTTAATATAGTTGAATATAATTCAGTACAAATGCTACCAAAGGAGAAACTTCACAATTATATTATTAATTTTGAATATAAAAGATGAATTGAAACCTTCAAGATCTTTATCCTTAGTTTACAAGACTAATTGAAGTGGTCCATTTAAATCAAGAACAAAAATTATGTTCACATTAAGACAAATTAAAAACAGTAAAACATATTATCAATTACAGAGAGCAATAATTATATGTTAAATTTATTGTTTTTTAAAAAGTCATAAAATTTTGCTTAAAATTTTTTAATTAATTTTTTTATTTTTTTGCAAAATTGATTTAATAATTTAAAAAGAGAAATAAAACTAATTTTAATGAAAATACTTTTATTGATTAAAAATTAATGTTGTATGTATTTTAATAGATATCAAGAATTTAATTAAATTATTATTTACAGAAAATTTTAATTAATTTATTGTATTTATTTTTAAATATAAATATGATATAAACTGTTTGAATTATAAGACAATTTGTAAACTGGAAAAAGTAGTTTTTTACCCATAGAGCTACCAAATTTGTCCAAATCATTAAATTCTGTTTAAAAAAAATAAAAAGTGTAAAAAATGTTATCTAATTTTGGTATTAAAACAGACAGAGTAAAATTAGTGCCCTGGTCAGGGATTAATAAGTCAGGATTGTCAAATCCGACCTTTAGGAAGACAAGTCGTCAATAAGGATGAAATTTAATTTTATATGAAAACTTTTTTTTAATATTAAAAGAAAATTAATGATAAATATTTTCAAAATTCACAAAATTAAATTTGCGTCAGAAATAATAATTTTTTGTCAATGGTCTAATAATTTAAAATTAATATTTTTGTATATTGAAAATAAAAAAAAATAATTTTAAATGAACCACACAAGATTGTTGGAAAAAAGATTTAAAACCCATATTCAAATAATAGTCATAATAATAATAAATTATTTATTGGAATTTTCGTTTATGAAAATTATGTAACGAAAATAAACATTAAATTTTCTATTATTCATTGTAATTTGCATTTGTCGATTAAATTTTATGACATTTTGAATATATATTTTCATTATAATTAAATTAACTAAAATTTAATAAGTGATTACATTGAACTTTCATTATTATACTAAGTAATCTTAATAAATAATTTTGTATTTATTGACAATTCATATTTTAATAAATAATGTTATATTTAAATTATTCATTATCATGTATGATATTTGATCCAAATTCATGTCATATGATTACCAATTAAGTTAAGTGAAAATTCTATAATCTTTGGCCTTGTTGAATTAATTTTTTAAAAAATTAATTATTTCATGATTAAATTATTATTATGATTGTAGACTTTATTATGCTTCCGGTCGTTTGGAGCGAGTAACCGGTCAAAGAAATCAATACAGATTTGTAAATCGTGAAGAATCAATTGATTTCAATCGAAGAAACAAACGAAAAACACAAAAGTTTTCGTTAGACAATCATCAAATTGGAACCAATAATCTTTTGAATACAGATGTTACTAACTCGGGCCAGTTAACATTTATATCAAAATCATCAGTTATAAAAAATTCGAAAATCTATTGTAGTAATTCTACAGTATCTAGTCATTCTTTGATCCATCAGCTTATCTAATTCTACTACATTTAAACAAAAAAAAGATTCTTTATCATTTGCCAAATTGACACTCTAGAAATGTTTTCAATTTCATTCAAAGTCTTTCTGATTTATATACGATTTTATACATTTTAAAAAGAGCATCAGTCGAGTATTATAATTACCAAAGTGTAATTGATAATCCTTGATATGATGAAGTGCATTTTATAAATAAGTAACCAATCGATCGATAATAACTAGTTGCTAATTAGCTTCAATATCGTTCTGTGAAACAATAAGATGAATGTCTAAAACATTAGACACACACGTACATATACACACACAGAAATACACCCCAGACACACATACAAATCTGCCTATTCATCACGGTGTCCTATGCTGTAATAACTCGCAATTAAATGAACCAAAGTTCAAAATATCCAGATATATTTTCAAATTTTAGATAGCGATCATCAATCGTTTTAATCTACAAAACTAATTTTATTGATTATTAAATCAATAAATAATAATTCTGTTGCATAATATGGTTGTGTATTGTGGATATTTAAGCTGAAACAGCTTAATTAAACCATTTTTCGATATTATATATGTATTACATATATAATATGCTCAAAAAACGATTCTTTGTGCTAAATTATTTTTAATTATTTTTTTTCTAAAAGATTATTTGATTATGTTCACATTTTTGATTTTGTAATATATTTTGATTTTTTTGATTTTCTGTTTTTTTTAAAAAAATAATTAATACGAAATTAAAATGTTTTTTGAAATGTTATTATTGTAACAACATTATCGTCGGATGAGTGATCATAATACTTCCGGTCTTATATAATCACATAAACATGTGAAGTCATATCGATTAATTATTGTGAAGAAAATACTTTATTTTATAATGATAATTTGTGCTGGTTTGTGTCTGTGTTGAACAGAAAATCGCGTCCGTATTATTTGAAATCGGTTCGTTCAAAACGGATATGTGATGCAAAATAAATTTCGAAATACAAGAAATTATTTTAAGACTTTCTTCTTTTTACAAAACAATTATTGTATTTCTTTTCTATATGATATTGTCGTAGATTAAAATGAGAATTTCGGCAAATTATCAGAGAAAATTGTGTCATTTTTATTTTGAAATTGCATTTCTACGGTTTACAGTTTTTAAAAATTAATTGTAACACAAGAACATTCGTTCCTTTAACAGGTTCATTTCTTCAATTTGTAACAGGTGAATCTTTGTTGTCACAAAAATTATATTTCATAATCTACAAGATCATATAATGTGTTGTGTCATTTTATATCATAAGTTCTAGAATTTCAATTATTTATTTAGATTCCATCATTTTGATTTCATTAATCATATAAATATTATGAAAGCGAAAGAATAACCACGCCTAAGACCTTTTGAAATGACAACTTAGAAATTTTTGATCTAAGATAAAGTTAGTAAATGTTAGTAAGTGTTGTAACATGGACCAAGGTGTAATATATGATTGCGAGTCAAAGGGCTTTATGAAACCCCACGGCGAAATTAATGTAAAGGTTCATTTAGGTGTGCTGTGATGTGATCTTGTCCGGTTTTTCAGTACGAGTGCAACATCAACCCGTCTGAAGGTGTTCGCATCTGGACGGAGTTTAAGCGATCGTGTAAAGACCCGAAAGATGGTGAACTATGCTTGTGCAGGTTGAAGTCAGAGGAAACTATGATGGAGGACCGCCGCGGTTCTGACGTGCAAATCGATCGTCGGACATGAGTATAGGGGCAAAAGACTAATCGAACCATCTAGTAGCTGCTTCCTTCCGAAGTTTCCCTCAGGATAGCTGGTGTTTATGATTCCGTAGTTGAACCTGGTAAGACGAATGATTAGAAGTATTGGGGGCGAAATGCTTATACTCAACTTATTCACTAACTTTAAATGGGTTCGAAGTGCACCTCTCTTTAATATTTTTGTTGGAGGTGTACATCGAATACAAATGCATAGTGGGTCATTTTTTGTAAGCAGAACTGGCGATGTGGGATGAACCAAATATATTATACGCTACTTATTAGGATAAATTTGTTCAAAACTATTTCTAATAAATAGTTTGAAAAAGTAAATAATTACCCTTAACTCATTACCTCCCATAATTCTATAAACTAAAATTTTTTTGGTACTTTGTTTTCTAGCATAAAACAGCATTAGAAACACACTGGAATGATCAAAATAACATTTTAAATAGAAATAAGCGAGATATTGGGTGATCTCATATGAGATAGCTGGGATGATACAATTGCAATAACCATATACTCCGTTCAATCCACCAATCATGTTTATCAACACTTCCCATATGTGCGCTGTAATTTTTGAACACATGAGGTTGAGAAACTGAATCCTTTGCTTTGCATTCCTTCAGCCAACGTTGCACTTTTTGAAGATGTTCCACTGTATCATAATTAGTTCCAATAGTGACACATGTATTATCAAGCCATCTTACGAAAAGAATTTCTTCATTGGTGTCAAATCTAAAGCTGTATGTTCCTCGTTTTTGCTTTTTCAGTTCTTTTGCTTCAATCAAAGGACACTTCTTTAGCCTGTTCTCGCGCACACTTCCAGTTGCTTGAAAGCCGAGTTCTCGGAGATGAACCAGTAACTCATATCCGGTAAATAAGTTATCAAAGAAGACACTATATGATTGTGGCTTTTCTACGACATCTGTCATGTTCAATACAACTTTTGATCCAAGCAGTAAGTCTGCGCGGTTGTCATCAGATGAGCTCTTGCCACAATAAAGATCTAAATTGTAGCTGTGAGGAATATTTTAAATTTGGTATGTTGAAATTGGTTTGTTGAATTTTGTATGTTGAGTTTAGTATTTGGAAATGTGTTTCTCCCACCCAGATGGTAAATTGATATTTTAGATGTTC
>MQRK01124895.1:0-24106 GCA_001938485.1 Girardia tigrina
TTAATTAATTTGTGATTATTTGTTAATTAATTTGTGATTATTTATTAATTAATTTGGGATTATTTATGAATTAATTTGTTATTTTTTATGAATTAATTTGTGATTATTTATGAATTAATATGATATTTGTTATTATTTTGTTATTATTTATTTATTTATTTACTTATAAATTTTATTAATTATAATTTAATTCTTGTTTTTATTAAATTTGTTTGGTTATCAAGTACAATAAATTGTAAATCAATAATTAATTTTGTAGCCACAAGAAGGCATCTCAGAGCGCGTGGTGTACCAAAAGCGACAGGCCGGACACGACATCAATTACCTGACGATGAGTGATTAAGCAAGTTCTACTAGTTCTCGAACAAGTTGCGGAAATTCTGAGGCAAGTTCATGACTATGATAAACTTCTTTTAAGAATCTATAATAACCCAAGTATGAAGAAAACGAAAGTAAAATTAAAATTATTGCCTGTTCACCTTGGTAAAATTGGTACTAAAAAAATAATTTGGATAAATTATAATGAGGAATGTCGATTATTAAATCGTAATGTAGAACATTTGAAGAAATTTTTCGATCAAGAAACGGGTACTATTACTTCTTTAAATCAATATAATAATTTAGTTCTTCGAGGTAGTTATACATCAATAAAAATTGAGTCAATACTACGACAATATTGTGAAAAATTTATTTTTTGTAAATCTTGTAGAAGTTTTAATACTACTTTAATAAAAAATAAAATATCCAAAGAAGAATTTCCATTTTGTTATGATTGTAATAGTTAAAAAGGTGTTACAATTAACAAACTTCTAAATTCTTTTATTAATGGATCATTTTTATCTATTAATGTTTTTATTTGATTTTGAAAATATTCATAATCATCACCAATCCAAGCTTGTGTTTCTAGAATTAACTTTTTACTAAATGAAATAATTTTATTTTTTTCTTTGTCGTTGATTTCTGGTGAAAGCTTGAAAATTTCTATAGCCGTAGTTGCATACATTACATTTATTACATCTTTCGCTTTATTAATAAGTAACTTAACTAATAATTTTCGCACTTCTTCAGAAGAACGATAGTCTTCGTTCTCAAAATGTTTTAATAAGATTTTTCTATCTTTTTCTTCTAAAATTTTATAACTTTCACTATTGGGAGCAATTTCAGTGTATATTCTAAACATTATCATCTTAAGCTAGTTAACTTAAAGCTCTTCACGATCTGTCATAAAATTTTTTATCTTTTTTAATATAGGAAAATATTCATCTGCCTCATTTGGTATTGATAATAGTGTTGGAATATTCTCATCTTTAAGTTTATGACATTTGTAGTAGATCGGTAGTTTTATTTTTGAATAATCAAATGTATTTTCTCCAATTTTATGTAAATATACGAATCATTCTGGGTGAAGTATTAACGTTTTATAACTGGGAAAGTATTCCTTCATGAACAAAATTTTATCTAGTTCTCCTATAATAACTTGTTTAAATTTTTCCATAATAACGAATACCATTGATGTATTATTTACCCGAATCCAACAAGGTTGTTGAACAATTTCCGGAAGTAGAAAGTGTGGGTCAAAATTATTAGAGTGACAGATTCCCAAAAAATATATATCAGACTCCTTATAATCAATTGTTAGTTCTGTATGTAAAAAAATTTTATAAGTTGTTCTATTTGCACAAACCATTTCATAATGAAAGTTAAACATTTTTTCTTTATTCAAATTAGTGGCATTTATTTGTTTTTTCATTAACTCAACTATCTTTGTTTCCATATTTTTCCATATTTCTAATGGGGATAATGCAATATCTAAAATAGTAAAATCTAATGCTTTACAAAGTGCTGTAACTAGGTAATCCCACATTGTTTCAGATATGAATAGTGTTCCTTGTGTAACAGGAACTATTAAACCGATATCATTATTTCATATTTATAATTTGTTTTTGATATACCGTCATTATTAATAAGCTTTCATCAACTTTACCCGTTAAATATCCATCAATTGGTTCATCTTTCTTTTCAAATGAATCAAGGATTTGATTCTGTATTTCATCAAAGTTTCTTTTTTGAATATTCTTAACATCTTGCGTCGCTAATACTGCATTATCAATATGTACCCTTGTTAATATTCCAATACCTCTCTGAAACGATACTTTTAATGGTATTATACATTCTTTAGTTACCCAATAAAATCTTCCTCTTGTTTCTCTAGCCCATTTAGGTTTCCATATTCTATTATTGTCTAGATATTTAATACCGATAATATTTTTACGGTCCTTATGATTGCATATAACCGTTAAATAACCATATCGTTTGAAAAAGGCTTTAACCCAAGTAATACCCCCAGCTTGAAACAAGGTATGTATTAGTTTTTGAAGTGAAAAAGTATTAGTAGATTCTAAAAAGTGGGTAATTCTAGCTTTTTTTCCAGTTTTAATTCAGGTGGCACTTCCCAACTTAAGTAGATTTCTGCTAAAAGATTGATTAAATGATTTAAACAATCACCTTTTAAATTTTTCCACCCTCAACTAATGCTAATATATGGTTGAATTACATATTTTTTTGTAGGATTATAATATTCAGTGAGACTTCTTATTTCATACCAATCTAATTCTGTATTAAATGGATTCATTAGACTACAAGTTCCATGAGCATTTAGCTGATTTTCCAATATCATCCCAAATTTATTTTGACATTCTTCTTCTGTGAGGATATCACTCCTACGACGCCAAAAAGATATTTTAAATGCTTTTTCTGCTACATTTGGAATGATTGCTCTACTGGATTTTGTATACATTGTAGCCATTGTATCAAGAATCACAATTTTTCTTTTATTTAATCCGTTTTCTATATCTCTTTTCATACTATCATTTATTTCACCAGCATATAGCTTCTTAGAATCTAGATAAAACTTGTAACTTTCTTGATAAACATTCGGAGTTAAATCTTCTGTTCCTATATAATGCTTTGGTTGTGGAGAAAGATATTTTTGACAAGTATTAACCATGTAACAATCTCTATTAACGAGTACAATGTCCTCTTTTTTTAACATTTTTCTCAATTAACTTCTTAACAAGGTAATTACTTAGAACACTTTTCCCATTTCCACTCCCACCTTGAATTTGAATAAGAATACCTTTGTCCAAATTATAAGTTTTTATATAATCCGCCCCAGTTAGAGAGAGAAAGATGTTTGTTTTAAAATCTTTTTGAGTTTCTCTTAATTTTTCCGGATTCCAAAATTTTTTACCGTTTTCTGAAGGTGTCATCCCAAGGGAATCACCCATTCTTAATGCGGTTAGCAAGTCCTTAACACTATCTTCTAGTAATCGAAAAGTATCCATACAGATTGTATTACATGTTACTGGAGTTTCAAAGAAATATCCACACATATGGACATCAATAGCAGTAGAAATATCTCCCCAATCTTCTTTTGTTAGATTAAAAACTTTCCCAAGTTCTTCTGTCCAAAATTGTTCAATTAAAGCACCACCAACAATGGCATGTCCTTTAAAACTAACCCATTTTCCTCTTTTATCTCTAGTTGCAGGTTTACCTATGTCGTGAAGCAATCCTAAAAGTGCATATTTTTGTGGTTTTTCCCTATTTTCTTCAACTGCAGTATTGTAACATATTAATGCTGTTTGACGTAGATGTACATATAACCATTCGGCATATGTGGAACTTGCAGTAATTGTCCCGTTATCATCTTTAGTAAAATGCCAAGGTTCTTTTTGAATAAAAGTGAAAATATCTTGCCATTTCAGATTCTCCAACATTGATTGTTTAAAAATTTTTTTATCTTTGACTATTGATAATATTGGTGGAAGCATTATCTTCCCTAAGTCTAGCTTCAATTTCATCAATAATTTCCATCAGTTTATATTTTTTATCCTTAATATAATTTATGATATTTTTACATCAAAAAATGAAGGAAATTGATGAAATAAAATTAATTTTAACAAATAATATTATTAAAATTTGCTTAATTGTTACATTGTTTGCATTTTTTTCTACTTAGTTTTTTATTTTAATATCTATACACCATATAATATAATCGAAATAAGCGAATCAATATCTGAGGCGAAGAATTTTAAAGGATTTCAACCTAAAAAAGAAGTTTATACAAATGAAAGTATTAAAGATAGTAATAATCACTTTATTGTTTATGGTGCAACCAAAACTGGTAAGACTACCTTCATTCAAAAATATCTCAAAAATAAAAATGTTTATATTTTTTGTAAAAATAAGGATGAATGGAAAACTTTTCCAAATGTTTACGATGAAGAAGATTTAGATTTACTAAAAGATATGCCACTTTTTGCTGGAACACCAGATAAAAGAAATATTATTCTTATAGATGATATGGGAAATTTAATAAATCAGAAAACTGTACCAGAAATCTATACAAAAGGGAGACATTTATTCATTCAGATTATCTTTTTAGGCCATAAACCTAAGGATGTTGATAATAAAATTAGAGAAAATGTTAAAATAATATATGCAATCACGATGAATAGTTCTGCCTTTTTCAATGATTTACGAGATTCTTACTTTATCAAGAAAGATTTGAAACAATTTAGTAATATTGAATATGGTATCATTGAAATAGATTTAATTAAAGATCTTATCTTCATATATGATCAAAATTTGAATATGATTTATAATTCTACCAGGAATATCATCTCTCCAGATTTTAATATTGGAAAATTTATAAATGTTACACAATTTACAATGCAAGAAAAAATGACATAATTACATTTTTAGAGAAGGAGAGCAATAATACAATTAATATTAGAGATGAAACCTTTTTATTTTATTTAAATTATTATTTGATACAAATTTTACATTTAAAACCAAATTTATCTAAACTTAAGAAGATTGTTACAAATTCAAAAAATTTTCAAACTTTTAAAGATTTAACAAATGAATCCAGTGGAGAAATTAAGAGTGTTAAACCAATGATGAAAGAACTTTATACTCTTTTTACATAAATCTTATTATTTTAATTAAAAAATTAATGTCTTCGAATATAATGAACTGCTCCATTTGTGGAATTTTGGTAAAAACATTAGATTTTAAAAATCATATATTATTAAATCATCCAAATGAACAAAAGATATGTCAGAGATGTGGTATTAGTAAAGATATGATACAAGATAAAATGTTTTTAAAGGATTATTGTAAGAATTGTGAACATAAAGTAAATTGTCATATTTGTAATAAATATTATCGAAAAGATTATATTGAGAAACATATTAATCTTCATAATTATTATCAAATTTGTGATATATGTTCAAAAAATATTAAAAAAAGTAAACTATGATCAGCATATAATGTCACATAATAAGAAAAAGATGTCCGATAATCCAGATGGTGCTAGATGTTGTAACCAATGTAAAAATGAGAAAGACATTTCCAATTTTCATGTTGGTAAATATATTTGTCGGGAGTGTTTGAAAGAAAAAATAGAATGCCAGATATGTAAAAGGTTCATATCTCGAAGATACTTAAAAGAACATATAATTCGTCATAATTTTAAATTTTTTTTATCACTTATATTTAACCCCATATACATCTTTGGGAGTAAATCCTAGAATATCTTCTCCATCACTAAAATACCACAAATCTCTACATTCAGCATCTCTATGGTTATCTAACCAATCCCTAGTTGGATATTCATCATCGCACATATCACAAACATATTGAATTTTAGCCGGATTTGGGATTTTATCATTAAACGTTTTTGAATTTTTTATGTGATCTTTTGACTTATTATGATATTTTAAATTTGGTGAATATGGAAAACATTTTTGACAAAATAATTGATCTTTATTATTCATTTTTTATTAAAAGTAACTTTATGTTTTTTATAATTTATCGATTCAATATATAAATTATTTAAACCTAAAAGATTAAGAAATTTCTCTTTTATTAATCTCTGACAATTCTGAGAATTCTCATCATTTATAACCATAGTTTGTCTTAAATGCGAGGTTCTATTACATTTAAATTCAGACATAATCTATTATTTTATTTTATTAAATGTTTTTTATATATTTTTGAAAAAAAGTGTGACGCGTTGGCCGAAATGCCAATGGGTGGAGGCAAAAAAGACCGGTACTTATTTTACCCGGGTAAAAAAGAACAATCCAAAAGGGCACACCCTCCACCACCAAAAAATTCACCGCGTCACACTTTTAATAAAATGATAATATTTTTTGCATAAAAATATTAATTTCACAAATTTTTGTCTTCATTCTCATGTTTTTGCTAATAATGATTAGTTTTTTTGTCTCACAAAGATATTTTAAACATTTTTATGATTATAGAAAAGAAGATAGGATACTCTATTCAATTTTAAGTAATCTTTAAAATACGATTTAAAACTTGATTATGTTTTTAATCGAAAAATATACTAAATGATCTTCTCAGTCATGGGATCATTATTTTCTAAACCAGGTATAGACCCAAAGTTAATAATTTTCTTATTTGCTATATCTAAAATTCTAGTAACGGGATATGCGAGCCAATAATTAGTAGTAATTCTTGGAAAATTTAGTAAACTAGTTTCAATACTACTTCGAATACTATCTAATTTTATCGTTCTAATATTATTTTTAAGAGATTCTTCAATATTTTTTTTATATTCCATTGCTAAACTTTCATTTTGCTTATCATTTTCTGTCATGAGTAATTAAATACTATCGTTAAGACTATTAATAATTTCTTCTCTTATATTTTTCCTTATTCTGCTTATACTTTTTTCATAATTTTGATATTTTTCTAAAATTTCATTTTGTTTTGGAAGTTCAGATAAAATATATCTAATTTTTAAAGCATTTTCGATTGTTAATGTTGTAAAAGATTTAAAAAAGTATCCATTTGTATCAACTTCATCTGTTTTATATTCTTTATCAAGTTCAACACAGTGTAAAAATGGTGTTTTATATTGAATTGAATAAGATCTACCTTTATAACTTTTCCATTCGATATCGTTGTCTAAATATATTAATTTTCCAGCCATAATTTTTTATAAAAATTTAAAATTATATAATAATTTCATTTGTAATATTTATATCGGATGTTAAGTTTGTTGCTATAACTTTTTTATCAATAACATCCAAAATTCTTTTATATGGATAGATAACCCATGAAAAAATTTTACGATTTATTCTTTTATTAGCATCAAAAAGAGCTATAACATCATCTTCAAAAATTTACATATCCGAATCTTGGTTATACATACCATCTTCCAAAAGATAAGCAATATTCTTAACATGAGAAGCTGTTTCTTTTCGAATAAATGAAAAATCTCGAAAATAAATACCACTTACGGGATCGATTTCGAATGTTGGATAGTTATCACCTATATATTGAGTATTAGATAAACGTGTGTTATATTGTATAACATAAGTTTTACCAATATATCGATCCCAATCAATAGCTTGGGTAAGACTTGTATCAATTTGTCTATATATCATTATTTATTATAAAAATTATTTTTATATTTTCAAAATTTAAAGACTTAAAGAAGTTAATTTTGTTTCTGGAGTTATTGTTAATGGTTTTGGAGGTGGTTTTTCTTTTTTTTCTTTCTTTTTTCCTCTTCTTTTTTCTTTTTTTCCTCTTCATCTTTTCTTCATTTTCATCTTCATCTTCATCTTCATCTTCAATTAAATCTACAGAATCATGCAAAATTAGAATAATTTGTTTATTTTTAACATCTAAGTGTCGATAAACAAAATGTCTAACCCATAATTGAGTACCATTGTGATAATCAGTTGCAATAAAAGCCACACTTAATTTTTTTAATACTGTCCAAATCTAATTTACTAAATCTTTCAAAATATGTTCCACACTCATCAACTTCAGACTTATCATAATTCGAATCTAAACAAATAAACTTTGCATCATTAGTATATTGGACAACATAAGTCTTGTCTTCATATTCACTCCAATCAATTGTTTCTTCCATGGTTCTAATGATTATAAAAATAAAATTTATATTTTTTTAAACTATATCTAGAATACTCAACTCGTTTAATTTATCACCTTCTTTAAAATCTCTTAATTCTAGCATTCTGGACGCCTCTTCATCAACATCTCCATAAGGAAAAAACTCAATAACTTTTTTATTTTTGACATCTAGGTGTCGATACACGAAATATCTAACTCACGAACCAGAATCCGTTTCATAATATTCAGCAACACTTTGAATTCTTTTAATACTTTTTAAATTTAAATAACTATGCTTTAGAAAATATATTCCAGATTTATCAACTTTTGAAATATCATGATTGTGGCTTAAATAAGTGGTAGGTAGGTTCTTTACACATATATTGAACAACATATGCTTTGTCTCCATATCTGTCCCAATCAATATCATGACTCATCATTTATTTTATGATTCGTTTTTATATTTTTCTATATAAAAATTGATCCAAGTATTAAATACTTCCTCTTCCATATTGTAAACATCTAAATCGGTATAATTAGTATTCGCAATTTTATTAACTGTGGCTAAATTTTTTATTATTAAATATCTAACATTCCAAAATGGTGAAGTGTGAATACCATCCGACAAGATAGCTCTTTTATCATCAAAATTATAGAAAGATTCTTTTTTTCCTTCGGTTAAAAATACATTATGAGCTTTACATTGAATAGAATTAACTACAACATATTGCCGATCATTATTTTTTAAGCAATCTCTATAATTTTGAATGGTTATATTTTCATTAGCGATTAAAGTAGTGGATATTCCTTTTAATTTGATCCGATCTTTCGGTTTCTTTTTTTCGAACAAAGTATTAAATGCATAATGCTTAGCTCGAATAATGTTAAATTCATCTATGATATCTCTAAAATAATATTTTCCATCTTCACATATATTACTATCTTCTAAATTGGCGTTGTAGACTTCTGCAACATTTTCATCTTTATAAGTAAACAACTTACCAGATGAGTTAATTATATGATTGATTTCCTCTAATTCTTTATAAACATCAAAAGATTTTATCAATAAGAAATTACTATCTGTGTCCATAGCATGTAATGATATTCTGTTTTGAAATATTCTATTTTTAAAATATCATAATAATTTTGATACATTTGTAATTTGGATAATTCTAAACTCGTAAAACCTAAATAAATTGGTTTATTGTATATTTTGACATAATTAGAAGTTTTGATGTAATCTTTCATCCAGGCTTTTTGTTTAAAGGAAATAATTGAAAGAACTTTCAAAGAACTCCCATTCTAAGATAAAACTTTAAATTTAAATAATGGCATAAATATTTCATTTTATTCTTTTGATCACAGATCAGTTTCTCAGTACTAGCCGTTCTACTACATAATTTCCTTTCTTTTTGAAACATTAACAATTCGCTATATTCTACCTCTCGCTTTACAGGACAAAGTGGAAAATATTTTGTTTTTTCATGAATATCTATTGGATATTCGAGATCAACTTCAACAAAATACCCTACTTCGGAATCATTTGCAGTACATCTTCAATGATAGAAATGTCCTCCCACTTAAAATCTTTATAAGGTAATGGTAACGTCATTATTCCAGAATATAAAGCGGTAGCATCTATGTATAATAACCAGTCTGGATCATTGAAAGATTTACAACAAAGATGAAATTCATTATTATTTAATTGAATATAATTCTTACTTTTCTCATTTGTCAAATTTGTATTACGCCATTCTTTATAATCTGGAAATTTCTCCTCCATTACTTTATAATTATGAGCTTTTAAATGTCGATTCCCCATTATTGAAGAAATTCCTCCTCTAATATTATTCCTTATCACGAGAATCTAAATCTGTTAAAAGATCTAATTCAATATTGGATTCATATAATAACACATCCCAAGCAAGAGAAGGAGCAGAAACATAATGACAAGGATTTAATTTAAAGTTGTTTATAAAACTTTCAAAACAATCAGCTAGAATATAGACATCCATTTTCAAATAAATATCATTATAATCTCCTATAGTTGCACATTTAAAGACTTGCCAAATTTCTTGCGCTCTTTTATATTCAACATCGCTTATTCCCTTCTGAGTTAGGACGGAGAAGAAAAGCTCTTTCTCTGGCAGCGCCTTCTCGTTAAATCGATTAAAAGAATCTATGTAATCATATGGGAATATTCCTTTTGCGCGGCATAAAGTAAACTGATCTTCCAATTCAATCGACTTTAACCAATTCTTCAAGTTAATAAAATCTTCATTCTTTAATGAATTGCCAACTGATTCTAAACTCATCCCAAAAAACCTCTTAAAGAATCTATAAAATTTAAACAACCATATCGCATGGATAAATATTCCTCAGCTGCTTTTCCTAAAACTAATTTTATCTCTATGACCATATTCAGCCAATGCTTTAATGAATAAATGACTATCATAACGAGATCCATTATGAAAAACAATTGGTACTTTGACTGGTTTCTTAAATTTTTCTTGACATTTCTTATGAGCTGGACCTAAAAGCATTACTAAAATAAGCATAATGCTGAATTTTATTATTTAAGATCTCTTTTTCACATAAACAGCAAATAGTTGTTTGATTATAAGAAACATATTGTTCTGGAGTAATTATATTTACTTTATTATAAATGAATTGACTAAAATAACTTTGTAAATAATCAATATCTTCAATGTACTTTTTTAAGACTTCCACATCTGAATTACCTCTAAAAAATAAAGTAAAATCTTTAAATAGAGTTGGATAATTAGATTTAACAAATAAACAATAAGAAGATGGTAATTGTGAGTATAGATTAAATGTCCAAGAATGATCTATTGCGTCAAAAAAACTTTTAACTTTATTTTCAGTTGCCTCATACAAATTTCTAACAAAGTTGTAATCCTCATACATTTCGCGTAGTTTAGGTTTATCATTTAATAGTTTTGTCATCTGTTTAGCTATGCAAAATTTTTTATTAATTGCTTCAAAATCACCATATACAACAGCTAGCGGCTTTATGAAAGCGGCGTATTTCAGAAATCGTATTTTTGCTTGATCATCAGATTCTGGCATTTTCATAAGAGCAATTTCATTAGTTTGGCATAAACGTTGATGTTTTAATTTCATTGATACTGTATAAGTATGATGTAAACATCGCTCACATGTATAAAATTCCGAATTTTTATTTTTTTTAAATTGTTCAGCTGTGAAAGTTTGAAAATTTTTAATTAAAACATAATGAAAATTTTCTAACTCATCAACATCTTCGCTTATAATCAACAAAGATATAACCTTCTCTAAAGGACTATTAGAAATGTATAATGGGGTGATTTCTTCACGCTTTTTCGACAATTTAACTTGTTCTTAAAATCAATAAATTTTTAGAGAAACGACCATACACTGTGCAAAATATTTCTTCTTTTTGCCACAAATTTGCCACTTGCATACCAAAACTGAGTTCTGGCACGTACATTAAGTGGTTAAACAAATGAATTTGGTAAGATAATTTCTATTTAAATATTAATTAAGGAAAATAAAGTTGTTACTTTAAATGGGTCTCCTGAATAGTATACTGCATCTTTTGGAGTAAAAGATGATTTGACCTATTTATCGGGATGCTCTTCTGTCCATCATCAATGTAGATGAGCAAAGTTTTCATATTGCTGGAATGAAATTTCACTTGATATGGTCTTTCGTGTCATAGTTTTCGCTACGTATCCACATTTGTTTGCGTTACTTTACTATTTTAAATATGAAAATGTATATCGTTGTTTGTCCGGGTATTAACTGAGCTTCATGAGCTTTAAAAAACACTTTGACATCCTGATAGACATGCTGCATTTTGTCTTTATCAATTATTAAGTCTACAGTTAAGTTTTTAGAGGCTGCACATTGAAGCTAGAGGTTTTTTTTACCGGTTATAGTGGCATTACCATCGTTAAATTTGCATTATTTGTATGTGTCTGAAAGGTTTGCAAAAACTTTTCAATAAATCGAAAAAGAATCGAAATTATTAAAATCATTTTTATAAATAAAAATTAATAATAAAAATAAATAAAAAAAATAAATAAAAATTTATATTTCTAAACTTTTTATTTTTAGAAGGTATTTATAGAGCGTACTTTACTGAGCAAATAACGACTGATTCAAATGATCTAGAGGGATCCGGTGACCGATGATGTTGTGATGTCTTTCACGGGTACGACTTCTTGCTACGAATTGCCTATTAGTAAAGGTAATCATAATTTTTCTATCGCTTGAAAAGGTGGTAACGGGTCAACAATACACTAGTGCAGAATAGCAAATTGGTCCCTATGCGGAAATGAATCGATTTTTGATTTAGTGTGCTTCTAAATCTTTTTGTACGTCTGCTTTCATTTTGTGGCTTTAGGGCCTGTGTATGTAAACCATGCAACCTGTGTTAGAAGTATACAGTGAGTTTCATTTAACAACAGCAGAATATGAAATTCTAACCTTAGTAAAATTAGTAGAATTTAATGATACAATAAAATAATAGTTGAAGATCTTTCAACAATTATATTTATTATAGTAATTTAAGTTACACATACTCACACAAGCATATATCCACAAATACACAGCCATATACACACATACAAACATCAAAACACGCACCATTTAAAGTTTATTTAACAATTTAAGGCTCTTTTAGAAGCAGTATTTTAGCAGCAGTTAAAAAAATGATTTAGGAATTGGAAATCATTTCCTCGGCGTCAGAAAATAATACTGATCCAGCAATGGATGTTTCCCATGTCATAAATGCTAAAGAAAACGAAAATCGTAAATCTTAAATTTAAAAAGATAAAAATATATATTAAAGTGATTTAAAAAAATTAACTCAGTCATCTTGTGCACCGTCGAATCGAGGTTAATATCAACGATTGTGGCTCTAATGAGGACCGGTTCACTTTCTCCGACAACCGATTCTCTTTGACATCCTGATAGATATATGCTGCATTTTGTCTTCATCATTGGTGGGGTCGAGGTATAAGTTAATTACAAATTTTAAATTTTCTGTCCTTCGACCAGTCGAAAGATTGTTGTCAGTTCTTTCCTTGTCGTTGTCCTCGACCACGGTAATAAACAGAATCGTTCTCTTTTTTTTCCTAAAAGCGACCGCTTTTTATCAGCAATTCATTATTAATATTTAAAGACAACGAATTATTCGCAAATTTAAAAGAATAATAAAAATTATAGATACAACAAAAAATATTCACAAATTTAATCTTAAATTAAAATAAATAAATAAAAAATATAATTAATATTTAAACATAAAAAATAATTTCGGTAACAGTTATCTATAAATCTCATCAAAACTTAAATGTCTAAAATTCGTAGTTGTTCCCATGTGATATTATAGGACATTGAACTTTCTTCATAAATTGTGCGTCTTAACTTTCATCAAACGATCAATTCGAATTTTAAGAACTTATAAAAATTAATGTAGAAATTAGAATAGTAATAATGAAAATAACAATAATGAAAACAAAAGTATAACTATAATCATTTTTAAAATCGATAGAAACAATATAAGTATCAATAAACAATAAAAGTAAAATCTGAGACGTGTTTCTAACATTTTAAAGAAAGTCTGAAAGCTCCACAAAATTAGTTTAATTATTTCATATCTAAAGTAACAATAGAAATACGATAGCCATAGGGTTAGAATTACATTGAACAATTTGTTTTGTTGACTACCTTTCCTGATTCTCTCGATCCAGAACACACATCCAATTGTTGAAAATGGTCAAATTAAGATTAGTTTTTCACAAATTATTTACCTTTTCAAGTCCTATTTTGGAATCAGATTCAATAACGCTTGAGGAGAAACCTAGTATCTGTAACAAATACTCAAATTAATATTACTTACTTACAAACTATTTTTTTATTATATACCGAGACTGTGTCTTACCTTTCTTAAATCTCTCGATCCAGGACACATCCAACTGTTAAAAATTGTCAAATTAAGATTAAAGTTGATTTAATTGAACTTTGTTAAATAAAGAAAAAAATAACACATTAAAAAATATTAAATAAAAGTAAGTCATAGGCAAATGGCATTACGAAAAAAATTAATTAAACACCACATATAGTGGTTTGAATTGTAAACTAAGTGAAATCGATGTGGTCGCTTGATTTGCCGTTATTGTGATGTCAGTGTTTTTGGAATCGAAAAATGTATTCGAATTTTTGGGCACCTTACATGTTTTTGTTTAAACGATTAAAAATAGATAAAAAATTTTCGCATTTGATAAAATTCACACGTTTAAGACATCAGTATTCAGAGGTACTTTGGAGTTATTTGTTAGTTATGTATGTGTCCTGTATTCCTCCATGTTTTTAAGGTTGACGTTAATATTATTATTATGAAATCAGGAAAGATTTTGCTTGATGTATAATAAACTTTTTTTGATGTATAATAAGTACAAAGAAAAAGGTAGGATAATGCACGAATATTCAAGAGTTTATTACATTTGTATATCTGCTGGATTGTATGTTGCTTGGAATTTCAAGATACTGTTAAAGTTTATAAATGGTATAAATGTTGCATAAAAAAATTTTTTTTGATGCATAATTTTTTAAAATATTCTTTATCACATATATCCCAATAATAAAAATTAGAGACATTTTGATCTGTTCAGACTATAAGTAGGTTCTCTTCCAAACAGTTGAAAATTTTTTCTTAGTATAGAATAGCCAAAATTATTTTAACAGATATTTTGAATTTTTAGAAGATCTGAAATTATCAAATATAAAATACATTATTATTCGTATGAAAATTTTTATAACATATAATCCTATAAAACTATTATCTTTATGTGGTCTTTTCGATTGACCGTGACGGCCACGTTAAGAGTAAGACAACTTAAATCTAAATATAAGAGGTGGTCATTCGATACGGTTCATCGGAATTCCCCTACTTCGAGTTGGAAACTAATTACATTGATAGCCGAGTCAATCAATTCAGAGTTACTTCGTTATAGTTACATTCGCGTAATAAGTAAAAAAAACAAGATTCGTTAGAATTTCTTTATTTACATACATCATAGGATCACATTTTTACTATGTTTTGATATTTATTTTTTATTTGAAATACTACAGTAAAACGAAACGGTACGTTTGTTGTGAGTTTAAACGACATATTATAAACCACCGCTCTCGGAGAAAATAGGTACACGTGTGTAAAGAGGAGGATGATATTAGATTAATTATTGTTATAAATCATTATTAAATATTATTATGAGAATTAATTATTAGTAATAATTACGGTTATTATTATTAGCGTTTTAATTATTATATATATTTAATTTTTTATATTATTATTGTTTCGGAATTCAAATTATAAATTGTTAAATTTATTTATAAATTCTTCCCTCAATGCCCATAGACGATTCAAATCAAAATTTATCGTAAAAATCTGGTAGTATGATTGAGCATCCCTTTGACTGTGTTAGTGGACTTAGCACAACCGCGAAAGGGGCACCTGAACTCTCCTCTCGCTGTTGAGTCAGTGATCCGAAAAGTCAAGTGCGTATCTTCGGGATTAATCGTTTTCTCCACCAACATTAAGATAGTCGGAGGTTCTGCGGCTAACGAAGGATTGGTAGTTAGTATATCTTGTAGTGTCTTTTTCTGTTGTATTACTTCTTTCATTTGTTGGACTTGTTATCAGTTGAATTTGATTTTCTTCCTATGTGTTCATGTCAACTTTGTGATCTCTATAGGGCATTGAAATTATCTTCTCTCTCGGACAGATAAGGTTAGGTAATTGTTGCTGTCCTTTCTGATCTTCCTTTCCTAATGAGTACAGCTATTTCTAAAATCAAAATTTTCATTTTAATCAGCTATAATGCGGTAACGAGCTGATCTATTTGATGACTTGGAAATAATAGAATTGTGTATGTGTGAGTCCATTAGACCCGAATTTCTGAACATTTCAAAGATTATGATGGCAAAATATGAGATGTTTCATAATTTGTCCAAATATATATGCAGACGTGATAAGGAAAAGGGGAATTGAATTCGTTGACCGTTCACTGTACCAATAAATGATGTAAGAGAGATTTGATTTTTCTTTCTTTCATTGATTTTCACCCGAGAAATTTCAACCAATTACTTCTCCCAGTTTAATTTAAATCGATTTAAATAAAATTTTAATTTACTTTTTAAGTTCATTAAAATTTTTTTATCAATATCGAAAAAACATTCATGTGGATTAAAGTTTACATTTTCTACTTTGATAAAATTTTAGTATAATTTAAATGTAATTATTTTGCATTTCCAAAAATTTGATATTAATTATTTTAAGTATTCTAAAAAATATCCATGCTCATTTTTACAATATAATTTAATCATTTATTGACGGTTTTACTTTGACTAATTTACGTAAGTATTTATTGGACGCAGCAAGTTCCGAGTTTATTTTCAATATTTTGATATTTTGTAACTATCGCATTTCTCGATTCACTCGTGTATTTATACATATTGTTCAAAAATATTTAGTGTCTTTCATTCAATGTAAACAACGAAATTTCAAAGAAATTCTTTATAGAAATTTTCCATTTTTCAAAGGTATATTGATATTTTTGAGCTAATTGTAGTTCTTTAAATTGTTTGCTCATTTCAATAGAGCACACACTTTCACCGAAATTCCATCACTTAATTGAAATTTTGATTTTGCGAATTCGCAGAAATGTGTCCGAGTATTATCATTGTTATCATTGTCTTATTCTCATTAATATCTTTATTGGAAGAATTTTTAATTATTCTTGATCATAATTTAAAACGAAATGTCAATTTCTATTTTTGAAAATGTTTCTATTCAATGTCAATTGTTTGATGATTTCGTTTCTCTTCACTTTTCTTTTTCCAACATTTTTTTCAAGATCTTTTACTGAGTTTTTCGAACTTTCAAGAACTAATTATAAATTAGGTAATAATTCTTTTATCAATGTAAGTTTGCACAAATAGAATTTACTTCATTTGCTAAATAAGAAAATAACTAAATTTTTCTTGAAGGGCACCAAATAATGCTGTTTAGTCTTGAAATGTTTTTTTTATCCCTAGGACACAAGACATTCACAAGAATTGTCGTACATCGAGAATATTGAAAAATACAATGTAAAATTCAGTAAAAATAAAATATGTTATTTTATAATAAAAAAAAACTAAATTTAATCAATAAAAGGACTATATAGCAAATAATTAACTAAATATTTAATAAACAAACATACAAACATAACATTAAATAGTTAATTTTTATTTATGAAATGTTTTTGTAAAAATGTTTTTTGTGAATAATATTTTTTTAAAAAAATATTTTTGCATTTTGACTTTTTCCAAATTTTGCAGCAACATTTCCTGCAGAAAAGCTTTACTTATAGGTTTTATGAAAAGTAGTGAATTATTTAGAATAACTTAATTTTTGGATCTCTTTCCGGTCGGTTCAAAAATATTAAATCCTATTTTTGAACTTTATAGTTATCCCATTGTAGTGGAGATCGATTCTTTTAAGTTCATCAACCATATCTGCTGTCTTAAGGTCTTATTCACTCTTTTGTATGAAAATGTTGTAAAGTTTTCATTATCATTTTGATTAGTTTCAGGTACTTGAAAAATTCGTTTCATAAAATATTCTGCAAATAAGATCATGGTTTATTTATTAGCAACGAGAAAACAGTTCCGGTTTTATAAGTGCCTAGATTATGTAGAAATTTTAATCAATTTCGAAATTCGCAACGATGAAAATAAATCTTTAAAACATTAAATCATCATTACTTTTACAAATAACTTTTTATAAAACATTGAATTAAAACTCTACAAAATTTTTTAATTATAATTGCTGATGAAGGAATACGAAATTTAGAAACATCTAATAATCATTTTAAAAAAAGCTTTAGGAAAATTATTGCCCATCATTATATTGTACTTTGGAAATTACAAAATTTAGATATGAAATTTGTTTTAACTTGAAGCATATTTTTCAAAATGAGTTCATAACTATTAAATTATAATTACTGAATCAAATGGATTTGAGGAATAACGAATTCAAATTAATTCTTTTTCGGCAACTATGGATCTCTTCAGGACTCGTTATTTGGATTGAATGACCTTTGTGTGCACCATATTTCGTGAAATCACATAATGAAAAATACAGGGTGTCCCGTAATTGTTTCTCATATAATTTTTCATTATAAAAGATGTAAAAATAAGAAAAAAACATCATATTTAAGAAACAAAGTTTATTAGTGCAACTCAATACGTCCCTAATTATATCGTTCCATCGTTTGAAGGATTTGCAGGCTTATCGAATATATTCTTCAGCAATTTCATTCCATATTTTGTCAATGTTCGTTAAGTGAATTTCCACAATACCCGAGATTGAGTAATCTAATGGATTTAAATCTGGTGATACTGTAGGTCATAAATTCTTGTCAATGAGGTCTGGAGCTGTATGAGCGCACACAAAATTCTTCTGAAAAACTAATGATGAATTGTCAAAATCATTATCTTGCATTTGAAAGTAAGTATGCCTTCAACACAGTTTCAAAATAATATTCTTGATTTATTTTAAATCCTGTCAATAAACAACAACGGAAGTTGACACTTACTGCGGCCAATACCATCATTCCTTTGGAACCTTAAGAGCTTTCAACAAATCATTCATTGTTAGGGATTTCGCTGATGGAAAGAAGTCAAATCCGATCGTTCTAAGATTATGCTGCTGTTGAAGCATAAAAGCTTTTCATCATAAAATATGATAGTCGATCTTGAGTTCAATGGAACGATTTTTGATTACATTACTTACATGCTTGTTGGTTTTTATTTGGAATGGCGTGAGCTTTCTGACGTTTGTACACTTTTAGATTCAAGGAATGCTTTAAGACTCTGTGCAATGAACTTTTACTTATTGCTTTCCTAATTTGCTTTTCTTTTTTATTTTACGTTTAACCTTTCCTATTATTTAATGAATCTGCACAGTAAAATTTCTACCGACTTTTGATGGGACAATAGAGAAAACTCACTACCATTTCTTGATTGTTTGATAAATAATTTTTTTCAAACCTTCACTTGAACAATCTTTCAAAATATCTACAGGTTTTACCTTTTTGATGACGTTTTAAATTAACTTTCGCGCTTGTAAATTAACTGATTCGTATCTATTTTAAATTAGAGATTAAAACAATCAAGGTTTAAAAAATTAATATATTCGCTTAATTCTTTACAATTATTCCTACATGAATTAATATACAACAATAAAATATCCAAATATTTTGCTTCACAAATAATTTATAGATTAACACGTTGCCGCACATTTTTTTCAAAATCGTGCCCAAAAACATTTTTTTAATTATTTAATATTGTCATAAGAAATTAAGCATCAATTCCATGTTTGAAATCGAAAATCATCACACATGTCCACAGTTTTCACGAACGCACTATCGACGGCTATAGCCGCAATTTGCTTATCATGACTTTTTTTCCTAATTCCTGAACAAATGACGGCTATAACCGTCGCTACTTATTGACGAAGTATTGCAATTCCTTGCAAAATGGCCCGGTTGACCGCAAGTATGGAATTTAGCAAGAGGTTTTAAATAGGCGCCTCTCATCCGCTTCCATCTTCTATTTTCCAATGTAAATCACCCACTGATCTTATTAAAAATGAATCTACTTCTTTTTTACTTATAATATTTTCTTGCCATGTTTGAATATAATGTCCTTCATGTAATATCATGTTCTTCATGTCCTCCTTCCATTTTATATTATTTCCATTTTATTATTGCCATCCTTTTTTAGTTTTTCTATTAAAACCGGAGGTGTTCTTCCCCTCTAAAACGCATTATAATTTTTTAATTAAATTTACTATATTTTCCTTGTTTAGACTTTGCGATTCCCACCGAAAAATGAAAAACCCATTGTATCAACTCCTGTAATTACAATTGTTCCAATAGAACATAATACTGTTAATGTTATTGTTCCATTTTTTAATATTGATTGTTCCCTATTCCATCTTTTACCCAATTTTTTATAATAGATTAATTGATTATTCAAATAATCTAAATCTTTTTTAAAATAAATTGTATTTACCGTATATACTCGAGTATAGGTCGGTTCGAGTATAAGTCGAAGTGTACTTTTTCGACTTAAAAAGTGAATAAAATTAAAGGGTCAAGTATAAGTCGAACAGGAAAAATGGTTTCAATTTTAATTTACAACACAAAAAATTAACATGAAAGTTCATCTTTATTAATAAAAAAGTTGTAAATCTTTTACCAATCAATTTCAGAATCCAAATTACTAAACAGTCCATCATGAATCAAATTTTGAGTCTCGGTGTCAACAGTGAAATCTTCAGTTTCCTCCCCACTTTCATTTTCACTCCCAGAAGCCATATCGTCGATATCTTCGTAAAGATAGTTATCTTCGGATCCATCCCTGGCATTTGAAATACCTCATTTAAGAAAGGATTTAATTACCATCTCAATCAGTATAGAATCCCATGCTTCCTTAATCCAGGCAACAACAAAAATATTTTTTTTTACTTTTTAATCTCGAGTATAAGTCGAAATGGTATTTTATGATCCAAAAAACAGAAAAAAAATATTAGTAATTAAATAATTTTTAGGGTGGCATATGTATATTTTATTTTAATGATTTTGAGTCGTAATTTAGATTAAATTTTTTTATAGGATAAGTATGCATAAATGCATTTCTCCGATTGTATCTTGGGCATTCTGAATGAATAAGTTCTTTTTCTCTGTTATTAATTGCTGTTATTAAATTATTCCGACGGGGAACTTTCCACAGATTGATTCCGTGGCGTTTACTTTTGCAATCGTATTGCCTTAAACCCAACTCAATATTCATCGACTGGAGATCCTTAAAGTCACTTTTCAACAAAAATTGTATTTGTGAATAGTCCATCTAATTAAAAAATAATATAATTAATTATTTAAAATCTAAAAAAATAATTCTTAATAAAATAAAATTATTTCATTCACGAATTTAACAGCGCATTACGACAAATTCTGTTTTACGGAATTCTACACCTTTATATCTTTCTTGCAAACGGTTGACCAAAACTGAATACAATGGATCACTATTGTATCCAATGGGCTCTGTATTGAATTTCTTGTGATGGAATAGAGGTAGCCGATACGGTCGGACAGAAAGTATATCTGCATCTGCTCATAGTAGAGCTCCATGATCCTGTCCAGGCACTGCAGTGCAGCCACGGCTTTGTTCTCTTTCTCGCTCTCGGAGTCTTTGCACATGCGCCACATGATGTAGTGACGCGTATCCTGATTTTCGAATTTGGGCCTCAGGACCTCGAGACAGTTCAGCATCGCCAGTGCAAAAGTTCCTCAAAAATATTTGTTTAAAAAATTCAAATTGTTATAGAAATAATTTTTTTGTGTTCATTATAATGTCTTTTGATGAATAACTCAATATCCATACAAATACAAACAAGCACATCGAGCTCTCACACGCAAATAATGACAAATCGAGACAATTGTGTACAAACTTTATTAACAAATATCATATATCATAATAAGAATACAAGAATATCATAATCGAGTATAATATCTATAATAATAATATCTATAATATAATATCTATAATAAGTATAATATCTATAAGGTCATCATCAGCAACAGAGAATACAGAAATAAGAAAATCATAATAAACAAAGAGAGCACAGAGACCACATATAAAAATCGAACAGAGTCCTCGCAAGCAGACAGTCACATTCACAGGAATATCATCACCGGGCAGTCCCTATGTCACCTTCCAACTCAGATATTCCTCAATTCATTCAACTCCTGGACTACCCAGTCCGCATTCTCAGACAGGATATTCAAGTTTTGCTTTTGCTATGGGTCTTTTCCCTAGCAACCTCCTTTCCTAACCTTTCTTTGTGCTATGTCCCACTAAATCCCGAAAAAATGTCATGTCCTCTGTAAACATTTTGAAACTTATATGATATTTTCAATAACAAAAACCAGCATGTTTCATTGAAAAATGTATTTATTGGTTTACAGATCGAGTTATAAAGAAACATACAATAATAAAAATGGTAAAAATTTCTAATAGTTTTATTTCTAATTTCTAGTTCTTATTTAGTCATTAAATTTATTGAGAGCCTTGAGATTGATGTTGACTGCAAAGGAATTTTATATCTGGTTCCAAATTGGTCAGTTTCAGTCTCAAGTCTTCTCGTTTAGTTATTTCCAATCAATTTCTTTGTTTTAATAACAAATCATTATATCACCGAGGCCACATTCGGTTAGATATGAAGATTGGAATGGAAATAAAAAACTTCGTTTAATCGTGTTTTGGTATTTTATTTTCGTTTCCTCAATTATCCATAGCTCCTTTAATATTGAATAAAATTTTAAAGCACTCATCATTTTCCATTTCTTTAAGTTCTTCTTCATACTACATATTTGAAATGTCATCCAAACTAACTAACATTGACAGCATCGTCCACAATGGCAATTCTATCTTTTTTAGATCACAAAATCTTTCTTTGAAATCAGTCAGAGTCTCTAAGAGTTCCATAAATCTTTTCAAACAATTCCCCTTTGAGAGTCATTTTACTTCAGTGGAAAGTAGGAGCTTCAAATAATTTTCATTGTGCTCTTTACAAAATAGCTTGGAAAGGCACTCGCATTTGGCGTCAGCCTTAACAAAATTAACACATTAAATGACTGACTTTAATATAGAATTTAAAATAGTGATAAATGCATTGCCACCAGATTTTCTCTATGAATAACAGAATAGACAAGAATCATTTCTGATTTTCATCTTTCATTAATTTTAAAAAACCATTTTTCTTGTGTATCATTTTAAGAGCGCCATCTGCTGCACAACTTGATATATTTTATATTGGAATATTTATAGCAAGTAAATAATTTTTAGTGTGACATATATATATATATATATTATTTTAATGATTTTGAGTCGTAATTTAGATTAAATTTGGAAAGTGGGAGCTTCACATAATTTTCATTGTGCTCTTTACAAAAAAGCTTGATAAGGCTCTCGCATTTGGCGTTAGCCTTAACAAAATTGACATATTTGATGACTGACTTTAATATAGAATTTAAAATAGGTGATAAATGCATTGGTACAAGATTTTGTCTATGAATAACACAATAGTCAAGAAGCATCTCTAGATTTTCATCTTTAAATTTTAAACAACCATTTTTCTTGCCCATCATATTAAGAGCGCCATCTGTTGCACAGCTTGAATATAATAATAGAAGAACATATAATAATTCTTAAAAAAATAATCATTACAGTAATTCAAAAAATATTATAAAAATTAATCACCTTCACGAGATGACTGTTACAAATTTAATTTTTCCAGTCACATCTCTATATTTTGTTTCTTTATATTTTATTAGTGCTCCTTCGCTAGAAAAAGTAAAATAAAAATTAATATTTAAAACGGTTTTTTTCCCGAAACTTATTTGTTGTAATGAACACCGCGACACCAAATTCATAGCAGAAACGTTGAAGACCACTCATAAATTTGTTGAGATGCTTCTGGCGATGGAAGATATCTTCGCTACTAGGAAAATCGCTTCTGTAGAGCGCGGTAGCACTATCAACAAGTAGTGCGTACCGCGACTCGGACATCAAAGAAGCGGCCTGAATTCAATTTGTCAAATCACTGTGATTCATAAAAACAGTAAAATAAAAAATAATATTTAAAACGGTTAGAGATAGTGGAGAAATATTTTATTTGGAAAATGATATTTAATTTATAAAAGATTATAGAAATCTACTTCATAATATCATCGCAAAAAAAGAATAATAAAAATTTAAATTATAAATAAGTTTTTAATTGCTCAACTTTGTGCAGATAAAACTATAAATTATATGAATTATGAGTTTAAGTTCATTGGTTCCGGATTGGGAATTGAAGTTTTTGTAACCTTAAGTAACTAATTAGATCATTTTGCCAAAAAAACAAATATTGAATTTTTACAATTTCGAAATAATCAATTTTTACATAATCAGTTTATAGTAATTAATACATTGTCTAATTTAATCATATTACTAAAAACGCCTAATGCATATAAATATAGATTCAATTGGC
>MQRK01124971.1:0-10861 GCA_001938485.1 Girardia tigrina
TTTTTTATATCCATTCTTTATGCAGACAAAAGTTTACTTTGTCAACAAAGTTTTAATTAAAATAGAATATTTACGAAAAACAATAAAAAATTAAAATAAAATTAATATAAACTACTTATAATTTAAAAGCAGATCTTTATCAATTAATATTGTTCAGGAACTCCGATGGGACCGTTTTTCACAATTCTGAATTCTTAAAAAGTTTTTTTTGACCAAATTTTTACATAATCATTTATTGTCATCGAGAATAAGTAACTGTGCAAAGTTAGGAAAAAATTGATTGAGTAAAAAGCCTTCAAAAATAGGTTTCTAAATTCCATGGATGCATATATACCTATATAGAAAGTAAGCTAATATAAAATTGAAAAGGGTCTGCAAACCGTAATAGCACATTTTGATCGCATTATTTGAACGAGCTATACCATCAAAACCCGTTGTATGCTTGTTCCAGACTTCAATAGGGTAAAGAGCTTGTCTTTGAGCTTTACCTTGACGCCTTCTTCCTCGAACATATATTAGCCCCTGTTAATATATCAAATGCTTCTTGAACGTAGTCAGGCGAACGTAAGCTAAAGCAACAATTTTATATAAATTCGTTCTTCACCTTTCTGCTCATATGTGATCTTTAGTTCTATCTCATCTATTTTGCATGACAAACTTTAACTTAAATGAAAGTGACATCTTGAGATTTGAGAAGTATGAAAGAGATATGAACGAACACGGGATAAAAGGGTTTGGATGAACGAACCCAAAACCAATATCTTATTGACGTGAGGAAAGGAAATGGAGATGTATATTATTATTTCTAATATTTGTAGAAATATTTTGAAATTTAAAGTATAAAACTTTTTTAGGTTTGGGGTTCGTTTTTGAATTTTCAATTAAGATCTGGAAAGCTCAAACCCTGATTCATACTTTTCTATTTCCTCTCCTTACATCAATACAATTTTATTATTTAAGAATTATTTGGCTGTAAATTTTCTGTATTATCATTAGTTTCAATTTATATATTTCTTTTAATTAACAGAATCGTATTTTTGATCACACTTATAATCTTCTTGAAGGCTAGCTTTTCATTATCATTAAGATTTGACTTACAATAACTAAACTTCTCCTTCATATATTTTACTTTTATTGAAATACAACTTTCATAAATCTAATGAAAAGTCTAATTTAATAAAAAAAAGAATATCAGACAAAAACTCTACAGAAATTTATTCCATTTGAATGAATTCAGCTTTTTATCCGTCAATATTGTAAGGGTGTGGTTCATTTAGGGCCCGGGGTTGAAACTGGGTGACAAAAACAGTTGGGAAATTTTTTCCAACGACAAATGCCAAATTGATACAGAAATGTTCCTATGATATTCAAACAATATTCTTTCAGAATTTCTGTTTAATTACTTGTTTTCAACCAAACAATATTAAAAATACTTTGTTCTTAAAATAAATTATTAATTTAATAGTTTCACCTTCGTTAACAACACGTTTATTTATTATTTGATAGTTTATTGTGTTTTTGTTTTTGATCTCCATCAGTTTTTTAATGGAATTTATTCATTTAATTATACAAATGAAAATAATTAAAAATTCAATCAACTAACTGAAAACAATAGGGATTCCTTTTGAACAAAAAAGAGTTCCATTAAAAATATTTATATAAAATGATATTTAATTTTGAAGATTTCTTTATCCGTTTTATCGATTTTTAAATGATGAATGATCGATTTGTGGACGAGCCAGCCCTACATCTGTGTCCATCATTAACATTTTACGGAGAGTATTTTCAAAGACTCTTATGAGGAGGCAATTAATTTTGGTTCGCTGATCAAAATTTAAATATTTTTAAAAAAAGATTATTTTGAATTAAATTCAAATTGAAAATTTTAAAAATTAATTAAGTATTTAAAATTTTAATTTAAAGACATTCTTTATAAATTTATTTTGAATTAAAATATTATTTTAATAGCAAAAAATGAGTTGATCAAAACAGATAAAAATTAAAACAGTATTTTTAAAATAATTTAAATCCGATTAAAAATTTATTAATATTTGCAAAAATGTATTTTCAAATTTTCTAAAATAAGAAAATATTAAAAATGGTTTTTTTGAAAAAAAAGGCAAAATTATAAAAAAAACAAGATATAATATTAAGAACATTTAGACAAGTACCGTTTGAACTTTTATTACAATCACATTTAGAATCATTATAAACCTAATATGCCTCGGTTCAAATCAACCATTTAAATTTTCTTGACCAATAATATTTTTTCATTATTGTTTTTAGTGTATTTTTCGGAAAGAAATGTAGGGTAGGAAGGGTTAAAGATGAATTTTCAATAAATTATAAATGGATATTGATGTAAAATATAAATTAGTAATCAAAGAATCGTAACTGTTAATTTCAATGAAGGATCATTTATTATAAAAATCAATATACGTTAAGTGATTATAAATGCGGATACATCATGATCTGATTTTGAACCCCTTTGAAATTGGTAAAACTAATGTAAATAAAATAAATATTTCATTTCTTGCCGGCACAATTTGATCTTCTGACTTCTCGAGGGACAAGAAATTTAAACAGATGACTTCTTCAAAGATTACTGATTATGTCATTCACATAAAAATGTATGATGTCACATCAGAATTACATTCTTGCCTTTACGCAGTTTAAGTAAATTAGTTAATAATTGTGCATCGGTTCAAGATAAATTACATAAATCAAGAAAGAAAGACAAGAAATGCAAAAGACCGATAAGAACGATATTAAAGAGTGCATAAGTACTGTTAGTTGCTCAAACTCTAGTTCCCGAAAGTTAGTCAGAAAAAAAGAAAAAAATAACAAAACAGATTCAGCATATCTAATTATTTGAATCACCTAATATTAGTAAGTTTCAAGCAGCTCTTCGATGAAGAATTTATATTATCAAGGTTCTGACATACTAAAATGCTTCTTGATAACCATATATCCGACTAGATATAAACAAGAAGTTAGTACCAGTGAAGAGATCAATTCAGACACAAATTTAGAAACTCATATTACAGAGTTTGCGAGAAAGTCAACCTAGAAGATCCCCTTATATTATTACGTTGAAAGTATGAAATTTTGAGGCATGATTACAATAAATTTAAATAGTTATAATTAGACGATGACTTCACATTTTGTTTCTGAGCATTGTTTTTTTGATTGCTACATATCTTGGCTATTGAACATAATTAAGGTTGTAAATGTTTCAAGGTTATCGCGGCTAATGAAATTTCACGAATTTCGGCATCTACCGCGAATTCCTGCGATTTCGTTTCTAAGACCAGTCTGATTTTTAGATGGACAGATTATACACTATAATTTATTATCAAAACTTATAGTTATTTTTAATAATATTAATGATAAATTGAATACCAATTTGAATATTAAAAAATCTGTAAAGATCACTCATTAATAATGGATTATACACAATAAGGAAGAACTTTTTCCGAGTATGTCGTGTGTTGGACGTGACTAAGTTGAACATACTGAATTTAACATACGAGTTTATTTGTGAGAACATGCCGTGGTTCGTGGATAACATACAAGCAAAGATGGAACTGCATATCTAACAGTCAAGTGTTGAAGATCTGAGGGCAACTCACTATTTGTTTGACTTATGGATTGCTGCAGCTTCACAGTTTCCGAAACTGTCAGAAATTACACTGAACTGTTTGAGTTGACCGTGTAACAGTTGTGCTACTGAACGATCTTTCAGTCTATACTCGGATGTGTTGAGAGACGACAAGCGTCGCATTAGCGCGATAACTTGGCTATGTACAATATGTTGTACCAGAACTCTAGAAAGTTATAAACTAAAATTTAAATAAAAGACTAATTTTTCAGAACTTTGTTTTATTTACCTTTTTCTTTGAAATTGGTATAATGCATGTCAAAAACAATTAAATTATACGTATGTATGAAGTACTATTTTGAAAAAATGTGACATTGTGAATTTACCGCGAATTTTACACTTATTACTGCTATTGACCCGGATATTTCATAAGTTTTTGTCGCGAAAAATTTAAAGCCTTAAGCATAATCAATAAAAATTAATTAAAATTACTAATAACTTGTTTTAATAATCAGTATTTTAAAAAATGGTAAAGACAAAAATTTGAACTATTATGAAGTTCGAGTTCCTACGTGGAACCTAAGCATCAGAAACCATGCAAAACATCAATTGTGCAATAATAATAAAATGTTAATATGCATCAGACAGTCTCAAAATGGTTCAGGAAATTAGTGGAAGATAATTATATTCTTATTAATGTGCCTCAGGGTTTCTATGAACATAGATAGACAATGACAAACTGAAGGTAACCGTGGAATCAGTTCCAACACAAAGTGATCATGATTTCTCACTAACGTTTGATGCTTCAAAGTAAACAATATTGAATCACTTTACTGATATCAGTAAAGTTAAAAAATTGGATAAGTGGATTCACATGAGTTTAAGGAAAAGCAGGATCAAAATCATTTGAATGTTTGCTTGATGATGCTTCTTCGTTAAAAATGTGATCACTTTTTGAATCAAATCATCCCTTGTGATGAGACAGGAATCTAATATGATCATCGCAAACGTTCAGAACGCAGGGGAACACGAATGAAGTACCAAACACTGTCCAAAGCACAAAATTCATTAAAATATGCTGGTGGTGAGTGTTTGGTAGTTTGTCTCAGGTATAATCCATTATGATTTCATGAAACCTGGTTCATCAATCACATAAGATTGCGATTAAGAATCTGATCTACTGCCTACTATCGGATGACATGATGCAAAAACTCAAGAAAAACAACCTCGATTAAGAAATCAGGTCGACTCTCCTTTTGCTAGACGAAAATTCGAAATCCCATACTACTTTTAAGACTGAATCATCATCCATACTAACCAGGTCTACCATTTCTTCCTTAATTCGAACTACATTTTGATGGGGAAAATTCCAATCTGAAGATGCCGTATTTATAGATTCTCGCCGACTAAATTTTCATTCATACGGCCTCAACTAGCTGCAACTCAAATGACAAACGTGTGTCGATAATATAGGTGCATACTTTGATGAATGACATAAATATCTATATTGGTAAATTATCAATAAACTTTGACTTTAGTTCTAAACATTTCATACTTGACGACTTAATATAATTATTGTTATTACTAGTATTAGTTTTAAAATAAAAGGTAAATTATTAATTTGTTTTAATGAATTGCATATTCTCGTATTTGTGAAACAAGATATTCCAAAATATTTCTGTTAATTTAATGATCCGTCTGACTGACAAACACGGCCGTAAAACTTGATATTTTTAATTGACCTTTTTCTTATAATGATCTTTTCTAACTGGATCAGTGACTTTGATCAGTTCACCTTACAGGAGGGAAGTATTTTCAAATTGCAAAATTGGATCTAATGTATTACAAATGGTTTTATTTCACGTGGATTTTCATTTTAATTTTCATTCTGCTTTCACATTGCATTTAATTTTTGTCGTTGATTTGTTCAAAGGAAAATATTTATTAATTAACATTCATTATTATCTTTTCGACATAATTAATTAGTTTTAATGGAATTTATTTTATTTAATTATATTTTTATTTCGTTTGGGCTTATTGATGATATTTTACGCAAACATGAAGCTTGTTTTTCATTTTAGAAATTGAATAAAAATTAACAATAATACTAATTATATTAAAAATATATTTTTTTCTTATAACCTATAATTTTTTTAAATTAATTAATTAATAACGAAAAATAATTTTGCAAAGGGTATTATCATTTTAATGAAAATTTTATTAAATAAATTAAAATAATGAAGGAAGGAACGACATCAGTTTATGAAGAATGTGATTTCTAGACAAGAGGGAAATAATTTTAAAAATCATAAACTAAATCAATAATATTATTACATGTTACAGATAATTTCTAAATAAATTAATTAATTTCTAATAAAAAATAATTGAAACTATAATTAATGATTCTCCATTTCTTCAATTGAATCTACATACATTACCATCTTGAAGGTTCCTTGGTCATCATTTAATGCGTTTCTCCATAAAATTTGTCAGTTCTCAGTTTCAGTAATAATTAATCGGCAATAAAAAAATTTATATACACTAATACCTCACTTTGCGTCGGGGTTATGTTCCATATAAAACACGACACAAATTTTTGTCACCAAGTTGATTTTTTTTTATTTTTGGTAATTCTACCAGCACCACCATTTCCACTTATTTGGCCAAAGCAATTACAAGTGTATGCAAAAAATAACATAACTCTAATAATAAGTAAATTGGAAAAATATTTTCCTTTTTTGTAACCAGAAACAACCCGTAAAAATGTATAAAAATGTTTTTATTTTCTTTTAACAAGAGCACAACACATTACATAACTCTAAAATTATCAAAACCAAGTGAAAATAAAAAGGTATTAAAATTGCGTTTATTTTCAGTTAGAAAGGGAATCCATGATTTTTGATGGCATGGCGCAATCGGAAACAAAAGTGATGCCATCGTTTAGAAAAAAAGGAAAATTTCAATAAAAAAATTAAAGAATCGAACCCAAAACAACACAAGCTCGAAAATAGAACGACACACAGTGAAAATTAGTACTAATTAAGCAGTGATGTAACGTAGAAAAATTGCAAAACGAAACGACGCAAAGCGAAGCATTGGTGTACATGATGCTCTGGATCTATTCTTCGGGCTCGATAGTCACTATTACCCGTATGAAAACGGAATCCACGAAATTGATCATTGTATCATTTTTTCGCTATCGTTGATTGTAATTTATTCTTTAGATTAGTTTTACCTAGATGAACTAATAGTCACAATAAATACTTTTTGCCGGTCTTTCATTATATAACTCTTCCGATATGTTAAAATCATTTTTCAATGATGTCTTTTGAAACACGATTACCACATGACCAATTGCTGGCTTGATATATCCATTCCTATTTCTCGATAATTTATTAAATCAAGCAAAATTATGTACATATAATTATATATTCAAAACTCACCATTGAGTTCTGGCTCGCGAAATATTGTATTATTTACTTGTGCAAAAGAGTTCATACTTTTATTCAAATTTTTCTTCAATATCACAAATATCGACGGACCAAAAACATGTAGAAGTACACGCTTCAAGGCATTATATTTTGTTATTATAAATGTGCCCTGACAGATAACAGAAACGTTTCAGATTCTATAAACCCACTTTTAATAATAAATAAAAGTTAAATTAAATTAATTATTTTTGGTAATTCTACCAGCAGCGTCATTTCCACTAATTATGATAAAAAATTACAAGTGTATACAAAAAAATAATATAACTCAACCAATAAATAAATTGGAAAAATATTTACCTCATTTGTAACCAGAAAAAAATTGGTTTGAGATACATTTTGCGGTGAATTTTTATTTTATTCTCATTCTTATTTGTTCATTCTAATTTTCACCACATACAATTCAATTCGCGGTAAATTCACAATGTCACATGTTTTCCAAATAGTACTTAATATACAAGCTCCATTTAATTGTTTTTGACATGCATTATACCAATTTCAAAGAAAAAAGTATTATAATTGTTTACTTTATAGCATCAAACGTTAGTGATAAATCATGAGCACTTTGTGATGGAACCGAATCCAGGATTACCTTCAGTTCATCATTGCTATCTGCATTCCTTGGAAACCCTGAGGAATCTTATTAAGAATATAATTATCTTCCACTAATTTTCTGAACCATTTTGAGACTGTCTGTCTTATTATTTGTGAGGAATATTTTAAATTATTTGAATGTGTAAATGTATGGATGCTGTATGTTGATTTGAGTATATTGAATTTAGAATGGTAATTCTCCCACCCAGATGGAGATTGGAATTTTTTTATTAAATTTAAAGGATTGACTATTCGAACATAATTAAAATAATCATTTGATAAGTTCATATCTTTAATTTCACAATTAAAATTAAGTTTAACAATTTTTAGTAAAATTTAAATTAAATGGATTTTTAATAATTTGATGACATTTTTATTATTTTAGGATTTATTGAGAAATGGTAAAAATTATTATTTTTAATTAATATTTTTTAGAGGTTAAATATTTTAAAAAATAACTTAGAAAAACTGTTCGAATAATCATGATTAAAAACAGAAATAAGAAAACCAATTAGAACGATGGCAAAAGACGAAAGACCTTCTGAGAATTGTAATGACTCTAAGTGTAATTGCAATAAAAATTCAAATGAGTCTTGTCTAAATGTTTTGAATATTATTATTACACAATTGTGGGAAACAGGCAGAAGTCCTGAAAAAGCAATTAAGGACCGATAATTGAAAAAACTTTTTAAAAAACTGATTTTGTTTAATTAAATTAAACAACTATTAAATGATGTCACACTTTTAAATTTTAATCTGTTAATAATAAAGCTTTTCTTGACGCTCGTTCGATTTATTATATCTGTTGTTTTATTTATTCATCCATCAAAGTTTTTATTCGGTTTTATCATCGAGTGTCCTTCCTTTGACTCGATATACTCGACACCCGGAATTGGATTTCGAATCGTCAGGCACAGCGATAAAACGCAATCGATCAACTGATCGAATCGATCACCACTCGAGGCGGAACCACACGCCAAAAGGGGATTGAAACACAACACAGAATCACCACGAGTCGATCGTTGGTCCGACATCCGATGACGCGTCAACCGATGGTCACTGGACCCGTTCGGCACGCAGACGCCGTCGAACTGACACGACGATCTCTCCGGATACCAAGTCTCGGCACGTCTAAGAGATAGAGGCCACCACCATTCGGTCCGGCTGTCGGCACCACAGTATAGTAAGTGAATTCGGCAAAAATTGACTAGTTCATGAATTTGGGTGCCGGAAAATTTGTCCCCGAGATAATTGATGTTTTATTAATAAATAAAAAAATATTATTGTGATAAATTTATTGATTAATAGGATCTGTTAGTTTTTAAGGAACATATTACAAAAAAATTATTCCTATTCTGGGAACGAAATATACTCTTCAAATATAAAATAATTTTTATATTTATATAACATATCATAAATTATAAATTAAATTAAAAAGAAATACTAAAAAGAAAATTCAAACTAAGACGTATATATTTTAAACATTTATTGATCCAAATAACATTTTCAGATTTTTTAATTTAGAAGTTAAAATTAAAGGTAATATTTCTCAGATACTCAATATTATTACGTCTTTTATCATAGTCACAAACTATGAAGTGAACTCTTTGAATTTTTTTGATATTTCTTATTTCTTGTGGCCATAGGTATCCTGTAATTTAGTTGAGAGCGATCATATTGATGAAGACTTTGTTGCTTTTTTAGAACGTCGATGAATCTATATATATATATTTTGGTAAACTGTACCACATATCTGTGAAAATCCACGAAGCCAATCTTCAATATAATTACTTGTACGAGGATCTTCATTTAACTTTCGCTGAAATTGATTCCACATCTGAATTTGTGATCTGCATCTACTGCGCATCTTTTTTTCAATGTATGTATCCTCAAAATATGAAGCTATTGGAAGTACTCCAAGAAGAAATTCGTCACTGTCTAGTAATTCTTCAAAAACATCTGGAACATCAGATGGGTGAATAAATGCAAGAGACGGAATCATCGAAAAATTCGTCCCCCACAATTTATAATTTAGACATTTTTTTACTTTAATTTTTAATTATTTAAATTTTCTGGAATGAAATTTTTCCGGGGACGAATTTTCCGGATCCCCATGATTTCGGCAATTACACTATTTCAGCATACTGTTGCCGAATACATAAATTCGACATAACATATTTACTAACATATACTGAACACAGAAGAAGCAAAATTGATAAATCTTCAGTAGCAAAATTCGTACAGTTTTATGAATTGTTTTCATCCATAAGTCACAACACTTACCATCTTTTTTAAATGTGTTTAGTCACAAAAATTGATTTTACTTTTTATATTGACAGGATATTTTTTGCTTTACCTTTAATATTCTCACAGCTAAGACTAAAGAAATTTTTAATTAAGGAAGTAATTTACGTGCACAAATTAAAATAAATTGTTAATCTCATTAATGTTTCTATAATACTTTCTTTAAGAAGAGAAATCCAAAAGGATAGAACAAAAATATTAAAAATATAAGTACCGAATTTTTATTATGGCAAAATCATTTTGGGGTTTATTTACATTTATATTCAGATTTTCTAAACATTCATTGAATACAGTAAAAGCAAAAAAACAAAGATTAACATGTACTTATATGATTGATTTAATTTTAAATTATTGATCCTCAAATATATTTTGTTACATTTGTTTGGATTAAATGCCAATTTATAAATAATGCCTCTTGAATATTCAAAAATACATTTAGTATGGTCCAAAAGAAGGGAGTGAATTGTTTTTAAATAATTTTATATTTATTATAATGAATGGGTTCCTAGAATAATCCAGGGAAAAGAAGAATATTGTATTTGAGGACGTCATCTATTAATTACGACAATATTTATCGTCATAATAAGCACAATTAAATAATTTTTTACCTACAAATTTTCAACGTTCTTTTAATTATCAATTCGCTGATATTTATTTTTAAAATATTCTTTTAATTTTTTTAAATCCTGATTATTTTTTAAAAACTCAAAATTAAAAATAATACGTGTAAGATGCTTTTGGAACATCTTCAACGCTATCAATATTAGAAGCCGACATCACTTTTTCAAATTTTATTGGGTTGAGGAATAAATTCCCGCTGTTTTTTGAAAAATTAAAATTTTATTTTTTTAACAAAAAAGTTACTACAAATTAA
>MQRK01124989.1:0-12044 GCA_001938485.1 Girardia tigrina
AAAAATGTATTTATATATTTGAAAGATCAAATTAAAATTTAATTATTTTAATACATTACTTTAACTGAATTAAATATAGGGATGTATCGGTTTCCTGTTTTGAAATCCGGCCGGTGCTGTAGCCGGAGTCAGAATTTTTGTCAAACTCGGTCGGAGTTGGAACAGGTGCCGGATTTGCAAAAGTTGAATATTTAAATTAAACGATAAATAAATGCAATACGATATACGAAATATAATTATGGTAAGAAATGCATTACATCTAAGCAAATCGCTTGTAGAAGGTGGAACAAGGTAAACACGTGTCATAGATACCATTGTAGGAAGTCTGTATTTTTGTTTGATTGCCACTAGAGAAACGGATAGGTAACCAAATCAGGTAGTACACGTTCTGTGATATATTTTCTCAATGGAATTTGAGACCTTTAGAACAAGTGCCACAAAACCAGTATTCTCCACAAGTTGAATAGGCCGCAAATCTGTGGCAAGCATTAGACCAATAAACTTGTAGATTTTGATAGCTGATGGATGATCGATATGCCAACGAGTTCTATGTTCCAGAGTTTGTTGAACTGTTGTATGTTATCTGTTATCATTAGTACTAGATGAATGTAAGTGGCACTCTTGTTTATTTAACTGGAGGCTAGCAATCTATTTTGAATGTTAAAAGATATGTTATCATTGAAGAGATGCCAAGTTCTTTTCTTTTTCTGTATTCTGACTATCCACAAATTAATGTAGACCTGAAATACTTTACATATTGTTAAATGTGTTTCAGTAGGATGGATATCAAGAAATTGCACACTATATAAGTCTTTCTCTTTGATGAATTCATAGTAATTACTGTATAACTGCATCTGTAAGTGCATCATTTTTTAGATCTTATTTTAACAACACTTGTTTTTTATAAACGAATTATTTATAAGTTTCTAATTCTTGTAAACATTGATAAAAAAAACCGGAATAATTTTCCGGAGCCGAAGACGGTACCGGACTTGAAAAAAATGGCCAGATAGCCGGTTTTCCGGAGCCGAGGCCGAAAACCGGTACATCCCTAATTAAATAGAAAATAAATAATTAAGGATCTTTAATCTTTCCTTTCTTTTATTCAAACTACAACCTTAATACTTCAATATAATTCATGGTGGTATTTCTTATTTTATAATAAAACAAATATGCATACTCATATAATATACAACTTAAATAATTTTTATGACTACTACAAAAAACAAGTTATCTATATAGGAATCTATTAAATAGTTTATTGTCGTATAAAAACTAAAACATTTTATAGCAGTTGTGATTATTAATTTGTTTAAGTATTCTAAAAAGATTGTAAATATTAAATAAATTCTACTTGTTGATATTATGAATCCTGAAGTGAAACCTGGAGATTTAACTATATCATCCACAAACCAAGAATGAAATATATTTTTGTTAAAACTAAATATTTACCTATCAAATATTTAGACCACCGAAATTAAGAATAAAAATGAAATTTATTTATAGAACTTCACAAAAAATAACCATTACCCAATTGTATATTTTGTAATGTTTTGCATACATCAATATTCGTTATAGAGAAACAACATCTTTTGAAAACAACAATCGAAACTAATGTCGATTTGTGAAGAAGATTTATTCCCAAATGAAATTCCCAATAGCAAAATAATTGTCTAATCATTTATTTTATGAAATATACGAACTCTGGATATATTTGGTACAAATTTGCATCATTCTAATAAATTTTTCCTACACTATCTGATTATAAAAATCAAAGTTTTAGTTCAAAAAGTTTCGAATCTATTCTTAAGGTTTTAATAAAAGACTAATAAAGAAATAAATTAATAATCAATGATGTGTATATTACTTAACAATATAATTGAAAAAATATAATCATGATGGAATAGAATAAATCTCTTTCTCTAAGTATTTACATATAAAATTTACAGAATATATTTTTATTTTAAAAATACTATTCTCAGAACTGAATAAGATAAAATAATACCGTGGTATAAGTTTACTGGTTAACCGATTCATAGTTTGATCTTGGTTTTTCAGGCGAATTAATGAAACCAAGTTGTGAGTATAAAGTTGGGGTCCATGACCGGATAAAGATATCATAGTATCTCTAATAATACTAAGCCAGAGACATCTGCGAGGCACGAGCTGAGAAAATAGAACATATTTACGACTTTTTTGTCATTTATTAATTTTGATTAAAGAAATTTGAAATTAAAAATAGCTAGATATTAAAACGTATCAATTATTTCTAAAACAGTATGTTTAGAATATCTTTGAAACTAAAGAAAATTTAAGTTAATGTCTTTCAAATCTAGTTTTATATGTTTTAAAATTACTAAGTGGCAGGTGAAGTTTTCCTAACTAACAATAACCCAGCGCTGCTCGAACCGAAATAGTTTATAATAAAAAACATTAAAGGCAAAATGCCTACATAAAGACATTTTTTACGTACTTATTGTAGAACACTTTTGTAATGAAAATGAAGTGGCAAGAATATTTCAGTGGTTTTAATTGGCTTAGATAAAGATGTGAAAGCACATAGACTGAATGTAAAAAAGAATTTGCATAAGGAAAAGAGTCCAAGAACCTGTAACCATAGAACCTGATAACGAAACGAGAAGAGAAGCACATGAAATCGAGAGAAAGTAGATAGGCCAAGTAACAGTTGCGGGATGGTTACGAGTTACTTGTGCACAGAATCAAGTTACGAAATTTATGATTCAGTGTGACGATCGTTCAAAGATCTTCCCAGCTCCACGAGTAGGGTATTAACATAGGCAATTATAGATTGGCAATGTATAGTATAAACTTTATAGATACTTAACTAATTTCAACGATGTTGCATATTTGATGATAGTAGACAAGGCAACAAGGTTCTGAATTTCAGAAAGTTGCGTAATTAATCAATCGACAAAATGAGGTGGCATACAGATAGTATATTTTCAAAATATATGCCACCAACACGTTTTTTCTCTGCTTACCAAATGTGACCAGTAATAGATTAATTGAAATTTTTCGAAATCACGTTAACGACATCAAGGAAACCGGATTTGTGAGAGAAACCACTGCACCATAAGGCAATGCGAATACAGGTCTGTCCAGAAAGTCTTGACTGATTTATAGACAAGTGAAAGATAAGCATTTATTGTTATTTTTATCATCATCTCTAATGTGTTCAAAGTATTGTTCATAGTGAGCCACGCACTTCTCCCACCGTTTTGGTAGTTTTCTAATTCCTTTGGTGAAGAAACATTTACCAATGTGTTCACTAGATACTTATAGAAACCCATCAGTCAAAACTTTCCGGACAGACCTATTTAATATGAAAAATTGTTTTGAGAGAACATTATGACAAGTAACAGATGTGGAGCTATATAAATTGATGTTTCATGACAAATATCGAGCACCAGGTGAAATGTAAATTCTTTCAAAATGCAGGTGAAATAAAGATTATAGCATAGACGTAAATGTTTAGTTAAGAATCAATGGAAAATGCAATAAAAGATGGACTAGACCGAATGTAATCACGTCATTAAAATCCGCAGTCGTGATAGAGACAAAGGTTAATGGAATCATAAGACACAAATTACACATCAGAAGAAGAACGAAAATTCAAAAATCCAATACAGTTGATTCGCATGATTACACGACAGACAGTGATGATGAAACGAAAGTGTCGGTAGTTACAGAGACTGTAAAAGATTCTACAAACTACCGATGGGGGTACTAATGCCACCTAAACATCTAGATGGCCATGTAATTTGATCTTGAGTGTAAATAAAACAAATATTTGTTGAATAAAACAACGTTGTTGAGAGTTTTTAAATGATGTACTGATGACGTATTGATTACATAATCATTAACTGCATTATATAAGTAAATTTCGTTTGAAAAAACATTTGTTCTGACGATGACGGTTGAACCGTCGAAATTAATAAACTTTGATTGGCTTAAGAATTTTTTATTTGATAATTTGCCAATTTTATTTCAATTTATTCACAACTCTTAAAACTTTAAATAAATTTGTTATAATGACCGTTATATTGAGAGTTAAAATTTTGAAATAATAGAATATTTACTATAATCTCTAATTATTATAACAAGATTATTCCAGTATACATAAAATTATTTTTATGTAAAAAACTACTTATTAAAATATTAAAAATTTGTTTCGTAAAATGTCTTTCATAATACCCTTTGTTTCCTTTTAATTTTGTATTCTAAATGAGACAATATATTTAAAAAAACTCAGTTTCATTCTGAATTTATTTAGAATTCAATGATTTTTTTAGAGAATTTTAATTTAAATTTTTGAATAATTACAATGCTTTTATATAATCCCTCAGTCTGTCTAAAACATTTTTTAATCGTGTGATCAAAATTTTCGACCCCTTTGTGATGTTGTAAGCAAACAATTTTCATAGAAGCTCATTTTTGATGGGTATACAATATTTAGTAGTCATTTCAATGCTACACAATGATTTTGATAAATATTTTTTTCTTTGAATATTTTTAAGATACGACCGGAACCCCGGCATCCAGTCGGAACCGGATGGACATTGTTGTGTTTGGTATATGGTGGAGATTCTTCTACCGCATCATCTATTACCATTCTTTACTCCACTTTCTTTTTTCATTCGATGTTACGAAAAAATCGATATCCAGAAGGGTTATACTGGTACATTTTTTGTTACTGGACCCAAATGAATCCGATAAGGATCTAGATATTGTTTTTTTCAGTAAATCGATTGAAAAAAGGGGAACGACGGATGTCATCGAACGACATAGTGAAAGAACTACCGTCATGCGATCGGCAAACCACACTTCATTGACTAAGTGATGTGGTTTAAAAATAATTTTGTAATCATAAAAAATTTAAATATATTTTGAGGAAATTTTATGTTTTAAAAATGTAAAATATTTTAGAACCTAATTGTGAACTTATATAAATGAAAAAAATATTTTACTTTAAATAATTTATTATTGAGTTTCCTAATTGTAATTTTTATTTTTTAATAAATTAATAATCTCTGGCGCCCAATAAAGAAGATTAATTTCTCAATTTTGGGGATCAAAATATTCTGCTACCTGACAAATATAATTAATGTTCATTTCTATTTAAAATTTCATTAATTTTTATCAAAAATATATTTATATTTTCTTAAATTTTAAAATTAAAAGCTAAGGATTGACAATGTCATAGTAAATATAAAATCAATAAATAATAATAATAATAATATATTATTGGAAAGAGAACATACCAATTCTAGTTTCTTATCATGCATTTCATTTGTGTTGAGATAATAAATGCCATCATTTGTTCCGAGTAGAATTAATTTTTCTAAAAGAAACAAGTATTATTTCTGGCTTCTTGTAAAGATGAATGAATGAAAATAAATGAATACCAAACAACCGACAACGTACACAAATATTAATCGTTTAATCTCCATTCTTTTACTTATTCAGATTCTAAGTTTAATTAAGTTTGTAATCTTTGTAGATTAATTTAACTACAAATGAAAATTGCAATGCAGTTTATTAATTTAGTTATATGTGGGAAAAACAATCATGTCATCAAAAATAATATCAATAAGTTTTGAACTATTTTCTTACGACCCATATATCAAAGAGAATGTCAACAAACAAGACTGGCAAATTCACACATGAATGAATCCAACATTGCTGTGTTTAATTTGGACAATTGTTCAGTTCTTTACTTTATTTCCACCATTATTCTATACTTTGTACATTAACTCCGGTTGTTGGATCAACAACCAGATATCTTTACAAATTTATTGTATGTTCGCCTTTTGTCCGATAAAGTTGTGTTACCCGTACGGATTTCACACACTTCAGCTGACAAGGATAATAATTCATGGTTGAGACTTAGAATTGATAAAACTGAATAAATATTTTGCAGTCAAATTAATCTATAAGCATTAATTTTGTCTTTGTCATTTGACAATTTTTTGAAGATATTTTAAATGGTTTTAAATTTTTACTTTAGAGGAAAATAGAATTTTAGATTTTCTATAATTTATGAATAAAAACAATATTTGTTGGTTACAGTATTATGTTAACAAGAAACAATTAATAACACTATTATTATTTCGACACTTATTATTATAAGTTATTTTTTCCTCGGGACAAAACTTTCGTAGATTTACATACTAGAATCGATTAATATTTCTAATTTCAAATTTCTGACTTAAATATTTAAAAATTATATCTCATAAATTTGTTTAAAATTAAAATAAATTATTCAAATTATTTAAATTTTTACAGTGATTTTTAAATTTAAAACAAAATCAAAATTAACTTAAACTTTAATTATTTTTCGATAAAAAACATGAAACTATCAATCATCCATCTAAGTAGGAGAGTCCCCATCCCAAATCAACACATAACATTTCTTAGATGCTTGAAAACGTGTTTTTAAAACCATAAGTTATTTTATAACATAAGTTGATTTACATGGAATATTTTCTATGCGTGACAAGTATAATAATTGAAGAATAATTTTATAATGTATTCATTCCAGTCAAAAAGTTGGTCTAACAAATTGTGAGTCACAATTAAATATAGATTGCTCTAACTCTACGACAAGTGAATCTCACAAAGAACCAAAATCAAATTTTAAGATTTCCTTTAATTTCGAAAGCAAGTCAAATATTTTTTAATGACTGCAAATAGTCAGTTATTTAATTAGCTCATCTTAAATTAATATTTTCATCTTAAAAATAAGAATGTAGCCGAAATTGAAGTGGAAAATCAGTGTAAAAAGTATCTCAGGCGAAAATATATCGATACAATTTAGAAATTAAGGGTTTGATAGTACGAACACAAAACTATAGATCTCTCAATAAACTGAATTAAAATAATATTATTTTTAACAAAGAATAACAAACTTAAAAAACTCTAAATTTAAAATTTGTCCAATATTAAAAAAAATGTTATACATAATTTGTTGGGAAGCATAAAATGTGTTACAACATCATTACATAAATGCGAAATATTTCCGATAAACTCGAGAATAGTTAAAGTAAACAGTAATCATCGCATTCTTGAAGAATCATTCTTGTAAATAATATTTCGATACTGTTTACCAGTTATATAGATATGACTGAAAGAAACTTTTTGAAAATGAAAATTTTAATTGAATACGAAATGAACGAGAAAAATCAACTGAAAACAGCCGAAAAATATGTTCTTTAATTTAAATTATGATATAAAAATTTAAATATCATAATTATTTATTTGAATTTAAAAAGAATATTTTGTTCTGATTTAGAAATTAAAATCGATGATTTAATTATTTGTCTTCAAATCTTATGATTAGGAGAAGCGAAAGTACTATTTGGATCAAATATAAACGTTGCAATAATCAATTTTTCAAATACACAGTAAATGTTATTGTATTACATTTTATCTATCTTTTATTTATTCATTTAATCGGACTGTAGAATTTAGTGATTGAACTTTGATGGGTGACGTTGAATGCTCACACAATTCTAAGAAATACTTTAGTGTTAGTTTTCTTAAATAATAAAGCTTTTTGTGGAAGGCATAACCGAAATCTTGGAATATTAATAGTGATGAAGATTACATGAAGATGTAATTACGATAGACACCCGTATACTGTGGAAAACTTTTTGCACTTAGAATTCATACAACACGAGAAATAGTCTCCTAAAACGCATAGGAAAAATGAATATTTTCAGTTTTTGATTTATTGGTAGAAAAACAAAAAATTATATTTACCATTTCTTTATACATGAACAGTGAAGCCAACATAGTAAAAGAATAATATAACTAAAAGTATGCGTTAACAGATAAAATTAAAAGTATGTTTTAAATTTTATAATGACATAGAAACTGGAGGTAAAGACCATATGATGCGATTTTCTATAACTCGGAACGTGTTATAACTTTATACGGGCGTCCATTGTAATCGATCGAGGAAGAAAACGAACTGATAAAAGAAGGGAAAAAGTAGGTCAAAAAATGTCGACAAATAAGACTTGCAGAACCAAATTTTATTTATTTATTCAATCTGGCTGTAAAATTTAGTGATTGAAAAAGATCAGAACCACGTTTTTCTTATGTTAAACGATAATGATACTGTTAAATTCTAAATGTTAAGATTCTTTTTATTTATATTTATTGAAAACATTACAACGACAGATCTCGTATATCTCAATTCTTCATAAAACATGAAATTAAATGTTCCTTGGTGCGTCAAATAAGTATTAAAACATAGAAACATAATCTGATTCAAATAAGATTTATTATACATAACAAGTAAGTTATAAACTCATCATTTCTAAGAAATTCATTTAAATAAATATCTCTGCCCAGCGTACTACAAGGTCATGAGAAGTTTTTTTAATCCCAGAGGCTGTTTGGCGAAACAATATAGACACTGCATTCATCAAATCTTCTTTTGTAGAAAACCTTTGACCTATGAGAACTCGTCTAAGATGTTCACCGTAATAATATTCAGATGTTGTCATAGCAGGGCTGTAGAAGTTGTGAAAGCAAGATGAGGCAATAATTATCGATTGATGATATTCACGGATGTGCATGAATGCTTTGAGAATCCCGAGAAGAGGTATTTTATCCACGCTTCAAATATTCTGCAAGAAATGATCACCAACACTTCAAAAGGTATCCAAGTTCTCTTAACACAAAATACATCGACGATCTTGCAAAAGTACGAACATAATTTTCTAATAACAGTTGTAGAAAATAATGACTTAGGTCTAATAAGTTCTTGTGTGGTTATTCTTTTTTTGTCAATTTTGCATTGCCTGTCTGATTTTTTTTCATCAAAAACAGATGTTCAATGCTTGGGTTCCTTTTGATGAACTTTAAATTTTTGATATTTTTAAATTTTTGATATTTTCAAATTAAAAATCATATTTATATTTTAGATAAATTAAAAATAATGTTCGACTAATTAAAATGAAATAAGTTTTGTAGTAATGATAATATTTTAATTAAATTGAGACAAATTTTTATAAAAATTAAGTTTTAAAAATTCACAATTAAAATATCATCTTCGAAGTTAAAAAATATTATAAAGAAGATTTTGATATATTTTGTAACACTATTTAAAATAAAAAGTAAAATGTTTATTGTACACGGAAAGTTTTATTAAAAAAATAATTTAAAATGGAATGATTTAAAATTAAAGAAAATTATTTATTAAGTGAATTTTTTACAGGATATGTCCATTAAAATATTTCTAAATATCTAAATTTATAAACATTGTAAAAAAAATAATAAAACAGAAACAAAATAAGATTTATGCAAAATTGAAGAAAATAACATATATATATTTATACATCGATATTATTATTTATATTTAAAATTTTGAGATCGGGATTACGTAATCGAAATATTGTTCCTCATAAATTTGTTTCAATAATGAAAATTGTAGTAGAAATAAAGTTTACAAAATTATGACTTCGAATTTTAATAACGAACCTAATATTCAACAAGAAGCAAATGATGCTTCAGTATTATCACTTTCTAAAGACATTTTTTTTATCTTCTGTGAGTTGGAATCTGTCTTCATAACTTGCTTATTATAGAAAATGAGTTTCAAGTGAATAATAAAGTTATATTATTTATAGTAGATTCTAAAGTTATTGGGGACATTATGTATTTGTTACGCCGAATTCAGGAACTAGACAATCTTTGGTGAATTCACTAAATTTATGAATAATGTTCAATTTAAAATGAAAATTTATCAATTGAAAATGAAAGATTATGTATTAATAAGAAAAAATATCGATTAAAAGCAGAGTCGAGAGTCAGGTGAAAGATACAGCTAATCACAATAAACCAAGAAGAAAATAGATGTAAGAAAAATAGGTGAAATGTTAGAGATGGATTGATAGGTACGTCAGTATACAGTAACCAAAGGAACGACCCGTTATGGAAGCGAATAGTAAAATCGAATCAAAACTGGGCACCATTTGAATAAATCAATGGACATTTTTGGGCCTGAGTGCTGTTTTAACAAGACAATTTAAAACCATATACAGCAAAGCAAACGTAAATGAAACTCGAAGAACTGGTCACTTTTCCGTATCAACTGTAATTCGAACATAAACCAATACATTCTAACACTTCTTCAACGGACATCATTTGGAATCATTCTAAAATATTAAGGAAAATTGTTTAAATTAGTAAAACCGGTTCCAAAAGTTCAATTGAAAAAAGTGTGGTTGTAATTATTGTGTCTGTATTTTGATAAATAATTAAACTTGTTTTTAAACAAAAAATTTTTTGAAAATTTTCCATACAAAAAACAAAATTAAAATAAAATTATTTAAAGATATTTTTAAAGAAATTTTAAAAACCTTTAGTTTCCGGATTAATCCATGAACCAGAAGAATTTATTTTCAAAGAACACCCTTCAAAAATCAAAATAAAGCAAGCACCCATCTAAAATAATATCTAAGTATGTATCCAAAAGAGAACAAAAACCAAACATGAACTTTTGGAATTCTTGGAATACTACTTGGATCAATGTCATCAAATAAATCAGGTTTTTTATCACCCTTCTGCAATTCGGATAAATATTGAGGAGGTCGATCTGGTCGAGATGGTTTTGATAAACTATTCGAATCTGATGTAAGACTGATAACTGATTTTGGTCTTGGAGGAGAGCTAACGGAAATATGTGATGATTCATTATTGGACATACTAAGATCGCCCATCGACGATCTAATTTTTTCGGATTGTGCTATCTAAAATAGAATATAGGAACATCAATTATTCTAGAAAGATTACATTATCCTGATTTTTAGATGCAGAAGTTTTAATTTGTCCATCGGATTCAGGAAAATTGTCATAGTAGCTATTTCGTTCACCCTCATTCTTCAAAAGTGATCTATGACCTCTAAATATTTTAGAGAATGTAAAAATATAAATATTATTTAATTATTAAAAAATCAAAGAACACCATGAGAAACAAAATCGTATGAACAAAAAGAATTATTAAGCTATAAATCAGAATTACATGAGCAGTGAGTTCAAGTGATGAAATATTTTAGTAATTATTAGATTTTGATTTCGCTTTTTTCAAATAAATATTTAATAATTTATTGTGGTTTTTGTATTACTAATTTAAAACTATCTACACAAAAGTCATTGTCTCTATATGTGATATGCTTTTAGTAACCATACCTTGCAGAATCAATAAAAGATTGGAAAAATTTTGTTATTTGACCAGAAATTGAAATTCAGATTATAACAATTTTAAAAAATATTATTTAATTTTTAAATAACTCCAAAGCAATTCATTCTACCTTAATCAAATTTCATTTCAAATCGATTTATTTTCATTACTTTACTACATCAGTATTTAATGAATGTTTTTGTTAAATAAAAATGAATTTTTCGAAAAACAATCAAGTTATTATCTACTTTAAAATCCGTCAATATAAAGACAAGGTTTCTTTCAAACAAAAATATATAAAATTAACTGCATTATGTATTATTTAAAAGAAATGGGATTTAATTATTAAAATTTTAATACTTAAGATGTCAGAAATAATAAAAAATATACGAAGGGAATGTTGACAATCACTGAGCGACAGAAAGAGTGCGCGATGAGAAATATTGACAACATTAATACTGAGAGAATCATAAGTTATTCATTGTGAAACCTTCCAGTAAAACAGACGTAAATATAATAAAACAGGTTAAGTGACCAGCGTCACCGATATCGGTCACGTAAATCATTGCGTCCGCCCCGCTCAAACGTGTCGCCGCAGACTCCGACTGTTCGATGATTTCAATTTCATTTTATCGATAAAAGCGTTGTTAGGAATTAAAAATGTTAGGAAAATTTTTGAAAGAGAGTTATATTAAATATGTACAAATTAAAATTTTTTATATAATGAAATATGTAACATTCGAAAAAATAAAATTACTAAAATTAAGATCAATTAAATTGCTAATAAAAATTTTTGAGAGTTTTAATATAATATAAAAAGTAAAAAAAAGTG